>CAWVNZ010001106.1:0-83076 GCA_963930735.1 Dioctria linearis
TTTGAAAAATTTACTATAGAAAAGGCAATCCCTGGCGTATTTAAAATTTGCGACAGTATAAAATTATTTTTTGTAAAATTTACTGTAGAAAAGGCAATCCCTAGCGTAATTAAAACTTGCGACAGTAAAAAACTATTTTTTGAAAAATTTACTGTAGAAAAGGCAATCCCTGGCGCAATTAAAATTTGCGACAGCAGAAAACTATTTTTTGAATAATTTACTATAGAAAAGGCAATCCGTGGCGCAATTAAAATTTGCGACAGTAAAAAATTTATTTTTGAAAAATTTACTATAGAAAATGCAATCCCTGGCGGATTTAAAATTTGCGACAGTAAAAAATTAATTTGTGAATAATTTACTATATAAAAGGCAATCCCTGACATATTTAAAATTTGCGACAGTAAAAAATTAATTTGTGAATAATTTACTATAGAAAAGGCAATCCCTGGCGCAATTAAAATTTGCGACAGTAAAAATTATTTTTGAAAAATTTACTATAGAAAAGGCAATCCCTGGCGTAATTAAAACTTGCGACAGTAAAAAATTATTTTTTTGAAAAATTTACTATAAAAAAGGCAATTTCCGGCGTAATTAAAATTTGCGACAGTATTAAATTAAATTTTGAAAAATTTACTATAGAAAAGGCAATCCCTGGCATATTTAAAATTTGCGACAGTAAAAAATTATTTTTGAAAAATTTACTGTAGAAAAGGCAATCCCTGGCGTATTTAAAATTTGCGACAGTAAAAAATTATTTTTGAAAAATTTACTGTAGAAAAGGCAATCCCTGGCGCAATTAAAATTTGCGACAGTAAAAAATTAATTTTTGAAAAATTTACTATAGAAAAGGCAATCCCTGGCGCAATTAAAATCTGCAACAGTAAAAAATTATTTTTTGAAAAATTTACTATAGAAAAGGCAATCCCTGGCGCAATTATAATTTGCGACAGTAAAAAATTATTTTTTGAAAAATTTACTATAGAAAAGGCAATCCCTGGCGGATTTAAAATTTGCGACAGTAAAAAATTAATTTGTGAACAATTTACTATATAAAAGGCAATCCCTGGCATATTTAAAATGTGCGACAGTAAAAAATTAATTTGTGAATAATTTGCTATAGAAAAGGCAATCCCTGGCGCAATTAAAAATTGTGACAGTAAAAAAATTTACTGTAGAAAAGGCAATCCCTGGCGCAATTAAAATTTGCGACAGTAAAAAATTATTTTTTGAAAAATTTACTGTAGAAAAGGCAATCCCTGACGCAATTAAAATTTGCGACAGTAAAAAATTATTTTTTGAAAAATTTACTGTAGAAAAGGCAATCCCTGGCGCAATTAAAATTTGCGACAGTAAAAAATTACTTTTTGAAAAATTTACTGTAGAAAAGGCAATCCCTGGCGCAATTAAAATTTGCGACAGTAAAAATTATTTTTTGAAAAATTTACTATATAAAAGGTAATCCCTGCGCAATTACAATTTGCGACAGTAAAAAATTATTTTTTGAAAAATTTACTTTAGAAAAGGCAATCCCTGGCGCAATTAAAATTTGCGACAGTAAAAATTGTTTTTGAAAAATTTACTGTAGAAAAGGCAATCCCTGGCGTAATTAAAATTTGCGACAGTAAAAAATTAATTTGTGAAAAATTTACTATAGAATAGGTAATCGCTGGCGTATTTAAAATTTGCGACAGTAAAAAATTAATTTTTGAACAATTTACTATAGAAAAGGCAATCCCTGGCATATTTAAAATTTGCGACAGTAAAAAATTAATTTGTGAATAATTTGCTATAGAAAAGGCAATCCCTGGCGCAATTAAAACTTGCGACAGTAAAAAATTATTTTTTTAAAATTTACTGTAGAAAAGGCAATCCCTGGCGCAATTAAAATTTGCAACAGTTAAAAATTATTTATTGAATAATTTACTATAGAAAAGGCAATCCTTGGCGCAATTAAAATTTGCGACAGTAAAAAATTATTTTTGAAAAATTTACTAGAGAAAAGGCAATCCCTGGCGGATTTAAAATTTGCGACAGTAAAAAATTAGTTTGTGAATAATTTACTATAGAAAAGGCAATCCCTGGGCGTAATTAAAATTTGCGACAGTAAAAAATTAATTTGTGAAAAATTTACTATAGAATAGGTAATCGCTGGCGTATTTAAAATTTGCGACAGTAAAAAATTAATTTTTGAACAATTTACTATAGAAAAGGCAATCCCTGGCATATTTAAAATTTGCGAAAGTAAAAAATTAATTTGTGAATAATTTGCTATAGAAAGGCAATCCCTGGCGCAATTAAAATTTGTGACAGTAAAAAATTATTTTTTGAAAAATTTACTGTAGAAAAGGCAATCCCTGGGGTAATTAAAACTTCCGACAGTAAAAAATTATTTTTTGAAAAATTTACTGTAGAAAAGGCAATCCCTGGCGCAATTAAAACTTGCGACAGTAAAAAATTATTTTTTTAAAATTTACTGTAGAAAAGGCAATCCCTGGCGCAATTAAAATTTGCAACAGTAAAAAATTATTTATTGAATAATTTACTATAGAAAAGGCAATCCTTGGCGCAATTAAAATTTGCGACAGTAAAAAAATTATTTTTTGAAAAATTACTAGAGAAAAGGCAATCCCTGGCGCAATTAAAATTTGCGACAGTAAAAAATTAATTTGTGAATAATTTACTATAGAAAAGGCAATCCCTGGCGCAATTAAAATTTGCGACAGTAAAAAATTATTTTTTGAAAAATTTACTAAAGAAAAGTCAATCCCTTGCGGAATTAAAATTTGCGACAGTAAAAAATTATTTTTTTGAATAATTTACTATAGAAAAGGCAATCCCTGGCGCAATTAAAATTGCGACAGTAAAAAATTATTTTTTGAAAAATTTACTATAGAAAAGGCAATCACTGGCGTAATTAAAATTTGCGACAGTAGAAAATTATTTTTTTGAAAATTTTACTATAGAAAAGGCAATCCCCGGCGTAATTAAAATTTGCGACAGTATTAAATTAAATTTTGAAAAATTTACTATAGAAAAGGCAATCCTTGGCGTAATTAAAATTTGCGACAGTAAAAAATTAATTTGTGAATAATTTACTATAGAAAAGGCAATCCCTGGCGTAATTAAAATTTGCGACAGTATTAAATTAAATTTTGAAAAATTTACTATAGAAAAGGCAATCCTTGGCGTAATTAAAATTTGCGACAGTAAAAAATTAATTTGTGAATAATTTACTATAGAAAAGCAATCCCTGGCGCAATTAAAATTTGCGACAGTAAAAAATTATTTTTTGAAAATTTAAAATAGAATAGGCAATCCCTGGCGTATTTAAAATTTGCGACAGTAAAAAATTATTTTTGAAAAATTTACTGTAGAAAAGGCAATCCCTGGCGCAATTAAAATTTCCGACAGTAAAAAATTCTTTTTTGAAAAATTTACTATACAAAAGGCAATCCCTGGCGCAATTAAAATTTGCGACAGTAGAAAATTATTTTTTGCAAAATTGCAAAATTTACTATAGAAAAGACAATCCCTGGCGTATTTAAAATTTGCGACAGTAAAAATTATTTTTTGAAAAATTTACTATATAAAAGGCAATCCCTGGCGCAATTAAAATTTGCGACAGTATAAAATTATTTTTTGTAAAATTTACTGTAGAAAAGGCAATCCCTGGCGCAATTAAAATTTGCAACAGTAAAAAATTATTTTTTGAAAAATTTACTATAGAAAAGGCAATCCCTGGCGCAATTAAAATTTGCGACAGTAAAAAATTAATTTTTGAACAATTTACTATAGAAAGGCAATCCCTGGCATATTTAAAATTTGCGACAGTAAAAAAATAATTTGTGAATAATTTACTATAGAAAAGGCAATCCCTGGAGTAATTAAAATTTGCGACAGTAAAAAATTAATTTGTGAAAAATTTACTATAGAAAAGGCAATCCCTGGCGTATTTAAAATTTGCGACAGTAAAAAATTAATTTTTGAACAATTTACTACAGAAAAGGCATTCCCTGGCATATTTAAAATTTGCGACAGTAAAAAATTAATTTGTGAATAATTTACTATAGAAAAAGCAATCCCTGGCGCAATTAAAATTTGCGACAGTAAAAAATTATTTTTGAAAAATTTGCTATAGAAAAGGCAATCCCTGGCGTAATTAAAACTTGCGACAGTAAAAAATTATTTTTTGAAAAATTTACTGTAGAAAAGGCAATCCCTGGCGCAATTAAAACTTGCGGCAGTAAAAAATTATTTTTTGTAAAATTTACTGTAGAAAAGGCAATCGCTGGCATATTTAAAATTTGCGACAGTAAAAAATTATTTTGTGAATAATTTACTATAGAAAAGGCAATCCCTGGCGCAATTAAAATTTGCGACAGTAGAAAATTATTTTTTGAAAAATTTACTGTAGAAAAGGCAATCCCTAGCGCAATTAAAATTTGCGACAGTAGAAAATTATTTTTTGAAAAATTTACTATAGAAAAGGCAATCCCTGGCGCAGTTAAAATTTGCGAGAGTAAAAAATTATTTTTTGAAAAATTTGCTATAGAAAAGGCAATCCCTGGCGGATTTAAAATTTGCGACGGTAAAAAATTAATTTGTGAATAATTTACTATAGAAAAGGCAATCCCTGGCGTAATTAAAATTTGCGACAGTAAAAAATTAATTTGTGAAAAATTTACTATAGAAAAGGCAATCCCTGGCGTATTTAAAATTTGCGACAGTAAAAAATTAATTTTTGAACAATTTACTATAGAAAAGGCAATCCCTGGCATATTTAAAATTTGCGACAGTATAAAATTAATTTGTGAATAATTTACTATGGAAAAGGCAATCCCTGGCGCAATTAAAATTTGCGACAGTAAAAAATTATTTTTTGAAAAATTTACTATAGAAAAGGCAATCCCTGGCGTATTTGAAATTTGCGACAGTAAACAAATATTTTTTGAAAAATTTACTGTAGAAAAGGCAATCCCTGGCGCAATTAAAATTTGCGACAGTAAAAAATTATTTTTTGAAAAATTTACTATAGAAAAGGCAATCCCTGGCGTAATTAAAATTTGCGACAGTAAAAAATTATTTTTTGAAAAATTTACTATGGAAAGGCAATCCCTGGCGCAATTAAAATTTGCGACAGTAAAAAATTATTTTTTGAAAAATTTACTATAGAAAAGGTAATCCCTGGCGCAATTACAAACTGCGACAGTAAAAAATTAATTTTGAAAAATTTAATATAGAAAAGGCAATCCCTGGCGTAATTAAAATTTGCGACAGTAAAAAATTATTTTTTGAAAAATTTACAGTAGAAAAGGCAAACCTTGGCGCAATTAAAATTTGCGACAGTGAAAAATTATTTTTTGAATAATTTACTATAGAAAAGGCAATCCCTGTCGTAATTAAAATTTGCGACTGTAAAAAATTATTTTTTGAAAAATTTACTGTAGAAAAGGCAATACCTGGCGCAATTAAAATTTGCGACAGTGAAAAATTATTTTTTGAATAATTTACTGTAGAAAAGGCAATCCCTGGCGCAATTAAAATTTGCGACAGTAGAAAATTATTTTTTGAAAAATTTCCTGTAGAAAAAGCAATCCCTGGCGCAATTAAAATTTGCGACAGTAGAAAATTATTTTTTGAAGAATTCACTGTAGAAAAGGCAATCCCTGGCGCAATTAAAATTTGCGACAGTAAAAAATTAGTTTTTGAAAAATTTACTGTAGAAAAGGCAATCCCTGGCGCAATTAAAATTTGCGACAGTAATAAATTATTTTTTAAAAATTTACTGTAGAAAAGGCAATCCCTGGCGCTATTAAAATTTGCGACAGTAAAAAATTATTTTTTGAAAAATTTACTGTAGAAAAGGCAATCCCTGGCGCAATTAAAATTTGCGACAGTAGAAAATTATTTTTTAAAAAATTTACTATAGAAAAGGCAATCCCTGGCGCAGTACAAAATTTGCGACAGTAAAAAATTATTTTTTGAAAAATTTGCTATAGAAAAGGCAATCCCTGGCGGATTTAAAATTTGCGACGGTAAAAAATTAATTTGTGAATAATTTACTATAGAAAAGGCAATCCCTGGCGTAATTAAAATTTGCGACAGTAAAAAATTAATTTGTGAAAAATTTACTATAGAAAAGGCAATCCCTGGCGTATTTAAAATTTGCGACAGTAAAAAATTAATTTTTGAACAATTTACTATAGAAAAGGCAATCCCTGGCATATTTAAAATTTGCGACAGTATAAAATTAATTTGTGAATAATTTACTATGGAAAAGGCAATCCCTGGCGCAATTAAAATTTGCGACAGTAAAAAATTATTTTTTGAAAAATTTACTATAGAAAAGGCAATCCCTGGCGTATTTGAAATTTGCGACTGTAAAAAAATATTTTTTGAAAAATTTACTGTAGAAAAGGCAATCCCTGGCGCAATTAAAATTTGCGACAGTAAAAAATTATTTTTTGAAAGATTTACTATAGAAAAGGCAATCCCTGGCGTAATTAAAATTTGCGACAGTAAAAAATTATTTTTTGAAAAATTTACTATGGAAAGGCAATCCCTGGCGCAATTAAAATTTGCGACAGTAAAAAATTATTTTTTGAAAAATTTACTATAGAAAAGGTAATCCCTGGCGCAATTACAAATTGCGACAGTAAAAAATTAATTTTTGAAAAATTTAATATAGAAAAGGCAATCCCTGGCGTAATTAAAATTTGCGACAGTAAAAAATTATTTTTTGAAAAATTTACAGTAGAAAAGGCAATCCTTGGCGCAATTAAAATTTGCGACAGTGAAAAATTATTTTTTGAATAATTTACTATAGAAAAGGCAATCCCCGTCGTAATTAAAATTTGCGACTGTAAAAAATTATTTTTTGAAAAATTTACTGTAGAAAAGGCAATACCTAGCGTAATTAAAATTTGCGACAGTAAAAAATTAATTTGTGAATAATTTACTATAGAAAAGGCAATCCCTGGCGTAATTAAAATTTGCGACAGTAAAAAATTAATTTGTGAAAAATTTACTATAGAAAAGGCAATCCCTGGCGTATTTAAAATTTGCGACAGTAAAAAATTAATTTTTGAACAATTTACTATAGAAAAGGCAATCCCTGGCATATTTAAAATTTGCGACAGTAAAAAATTAATTTGTGAATAATTTACTATAGAAAAGCAATCCCTGGCGCAATTAAAATTTGCGACAGTAAAAATTATTTTTTGAAAAATTTAATATAGAATAGGCAATCCCTGGCGTATTTAAAATTTGCGACAGTAAAAATTATTTTTTGAAAAATTTACTGTAGAAAAGGCAATCCCTGGCGCAATTAAAATTTCCGACAGTAAAAAATTCTTTTTTGAAAAATTTACTATACAAAAGGCAATCCCTGGCGCAATTAAAATTTGCGACAGTAGAAAATTATTTTTTGCAAAATTTACTATAGAAAAGGCAATCCCTGGCGTATTTAAAATTTGCGACAGTAAAAATTATTTTTTGAAAAATTTACTATATAAAAGGCAATCCCTGGCGCAATTAAAATTTGCGAGAGTATAAAATTATTTTTTTGTAAAATTTACTGTAGAAAAGGCAATCCCTGGCGCAATTAAAATTTGCAACAGTAAAAAATTATTTTTTGAAAAATTTACTATAGAAAAGGCAATCCCTGGCGCAATTAAAATTTGCGACAGTAAAAAATTAATTTTTGAACAATTTACTATAGAAAAGGCAATCCCTGGCATATTTAAAATTTGTGACAGTAAAAAATTAATTTGTGAATAATTTACTATAGAAAAGGCAATCCCTGGAGTAATTAAAATTTGCGACAGTAAAAAATTAATTTGTGAAAAATTTACTATAGAAAAGGCAATCCCTGGCGTATTTAAAATTTGCAACAGTAAAAAATTAATTTTGAACAATTTACTACAGAAAAGGCATTCCCTGGCATATTTAAAATTTGCGACAGTAAAAAATTAATTTGTGAATAATTTACTATAGAAAAAGCAATCCCTGGCGCAATTAAAATTTGCGACAGTAAAAAATTATTTTTTGAAAAATTTGCTATAGAAAAGGCAATCCCTGGCGTAATTAAAACTTGCGACAGTAAAAAATTATTTTTGAAAAATTTACTGTAGAAAAGGCAATCCCTGGAGCAATTAAAACTTGCGGCAGTAAAAAATTCTTTTTTGTAAAATTTACTGTAGAAAAGGCAATCGCTGGCGCAATTAAAATTTGCAACAGTAAAAAATTATTTTTGAAAAATTTACTATAGAAAAGGCAATCCCTGGCGCAATTAAAATTTGCGACAGTAAAAAATTATTTTTTTAAAAATTTACTATAGAAAAGGCAATCCCTGGCAGATTTAAAATTTGCGACAGTAAAAAAATAATTTGTGAATAATTTACTATAGAAAAGGCAATCCCTGGCGTAATTAAAATTTGCGACAGTAAAAAATTAATTTGTGAAAAATTTACTATAGAAAAGGCAAACCCTGGCGTATTTAAAATTTGCGACAGTAAAAAATTAATTTTTGAACAATTTACTATAGAAAAGGCAATCCCTGGCATATTTAAAATTTGCGACAGTAAAAAATTAATTTGTGAATAATTTACTATAGAAAAGGCAATCCCTGGCGCAATTAAAATTTGCGACAATAAAAAATTATTTTTTGAAAAATTTACTATAGAAAAGGCAATCCCTGGCGTATTTAAAATTTGCGACAGTAAAAAAATATTTTTTGAAAAATTTACTGTAGAAAAGGCAATCCCAGGCGCAATTAAAATTTGCGACAGTAAAAAATTATTTTTTGAAAAATTTACTATAGAAAAGGCAATCCCTGGCGTAATTAAAATTTGCGACAGTAAAAAATTATTTTTTGAAAAATTTACTGTAGAAAAGGCAATCCCTGGCGCTATTAAAATTTGCGACAGTAAAAAATTATTTTTTGAAAAATTTACTGTAGAAAAGGCAATCCCTGGCGCAATTAAAATTTGCGACAGTAGAAAATTATTTTTTGAAAAATTTACTATAGAAAAGGCAATCCCTGGCGCAGTTAAAATTTGCGACAGTAAAAAATTATTTTTTGAAAAATTTGCTATAGAAAAGGCAATCCCTGGCGGATTTAAAATTTGCGACGGTAAAAAATTAATTTGTGAATAATTTACTATAGAAAAGGCAATCCCTGGCGTAATTAAAATTTGCGACAGTAAAAAATTAATTTGTGAAAAATTTACTATAGAAAAGGCAATCCCTGGCGTATTTAAAATTTGCGACAGTAAAAAATTAATTTTTGAACAATTTACTATAGAAAAGGCAATCCCTGGCATATTTAAAATTTGCGACAGTATAAAATTAATTTGTGAATAATTTACTATGGAAAAGGCAATCCCTGGCGCAATTAAAATTTGCGACAGTAAAAAATTATTTTTTGAAAAATTTACTATAGAAAAGGCAATCCCTGGCGTATTTGAAATTTGCGACAGTAAAAAAATATTTTTTGAAAAATTTACTGTAGAAAAGGCAATCCCTGGCGCAATTAAAATTTGCGACAGTAAAAAATTATTTTTTGAAAAATTTACTATAGAAAAGGCAATCCCTGGCGTAATTAAAATTTGCGACAGTAAAAAATTATTTTTTGAAAAATTTACTATGGAAAGGCAATCCCTGGCGCAATTAAAATTTGCGACAGTAAAAAATTATTTTTTGAAAAATTTACTATAGAAAAGGTAATCCCTGGCGCAATTACAAATTGCGACAGTAAAAAATTAATTTTTGAAAAATTTAATAAAGAAAAGGCAATCCCTGGCGTAATTAAAATTTGCGACAGTAAAAAATTATGTTTTGAAAAATTTACAGTAGAAAAGGCAATCCTTGGCGCAATTAAAATTTGCGACAGTGAAAAATTATTTTTTGAATAATTTACTATAGAAAAGGCAATCCCTGTCGTAATTAAAATTTGCGACTGTAAAAAATTATTTTTTGAAAAATTTACTGTAGAAAAGGCAATACCTGGCGCAATTAAAATTTGCGACAGTGAAAAATTATTTTTTGAATAATTTACTGTAGAAAAGGCAATCCCTGGCGCAATTAAAATTTGCGACAGTAGAAAATTATTTTTTGAAAAATTTCCTGTAGAAAAAGAAATCCCTGGCGCAATTAAAATTTGCGACAGTAGAAAATTATTTTTTGAAGAATTTACTGTAGAAAAGGCAATCCCTGGCGCAATTAAAATTTGCGACAGTAAAAAATTAATTTTTGAAAAATTTACTTTGGAAAAGGCAATCCCTGGCGAAATTAAAATTTGCGACAGTAAAAAATTATTTTTAAAAAATTTACTGTAGAAAAGGCAATCCCTGGCGCAATTAAAATTTGCGACAGTAGAAAATTATTTTTTGAAAAATTTACTGTAGAAAAAGCAATCCCTGGCGCAATTAAAATTTGCGACAGTAGAAAATTATTTTTTGAAGAATTTACTGTAGAACAGGCAATCCCTGGCGCAATTAAAATTTGCGACAGTAAAAAATTAATTTTTGAATAATTTACTATAGAAAAGGCAATCCCTGTCGTAATTAAAATTTGCGACAGTAAAAAATTATTTTGTGAAAAATTTACTATAGAAAAGGCAATCCCTGGCGTAATTAAAATTTGCGACAGTAAAAAATTATTTTTTGAAAAATTTACTATGGAAAGGCAATCCTTGGCGCAATTAAAATTTGCGACAGTAAAAAATTATTTTTTGAAAAATTTACTATAGAAAAGGTAATCCCTGGCGCAATTACAAATTGCGACAGTAAAAAATTAATTTTTGAAAAATTTAATATAGAAACGGCAATCCCTGGCGTAATTAAAATTTGCGACAGTAAAAAATTATTTTTTGAAAAATTTACTGTAGAAAAGGCAATCCCTGGCGCAATTAAAATTTGCGACAGTGAAAAATTATTTTTTGAATAATTTACTGTAGAAAAGGCAATCCCTGGCGCAATTAAAATTTGCGACAGTAGAAAATTATTTTTTGAAAAATTTACTATAGAAAAGGCAATCCCTGGCGTATTTAAAATTTGCGACAGTAAAAAATTAATTTTTGAACAATTTACTATAGAAAAGGCAATCCCTGGCATATTTAAAATTTGCGACAGTAAAAAATTAATTTGTGAATAATTTACTATAGAAAAGGCAATCCCTGGCGCAATTAAAATTTGCGACAGTAAAAAATTATTTTTTGAAAAATTTACTATAGAAAAGGCAATCCCTGGCGTATTTAAAATTTGCGACAGTAAAAAAATATTTTTTGAAAAATTTACTATAGAAAAGGCAATCCCTGGCGCAATTAAAATTTGCGACAGTAAAAAATTATTTTTTGAATAATTTACTATAGAAAAGGCAATCCCTGGCGTAATTAAAATGTGCGACAGTAAAAAATTATTTTGTGAAAAATTTACTGTAGAAAAGGCAATCCCTGGCGCAATTAAAATTTGCGACAGTAAAAAATAATTTTTTGAAAAATTTACTATAGAAAAGTTAATCCCTGGCGCAATTACAATTTGCGACAGTAAAAAATTAATTTTTGAAAAATTTACTATAGAAAAGGCAATCCCTGTCCTAATTAAAATTTGCGACTGTAAAAAATTATTTTTTGAAAAATTTACTGTAGAAAAGGCAATACCTGGCGCAATTAAAATTTGCGACAGTGAAAAATTATTTTTTGAATAATTTACTATAGAAAAGGCAATCCCTGGGGTAATTAAAATTTGCGACAGAAAAAAATTATTTTTTGAAAAATTTACTTTAGAAAAGGCAATCCCTGGCGCAATTAAAATTTGCGACAGTAAAAAATTATTTTTTTAAAAATTTACTGTAGAAAAGGCAATCCCTGGCGCAATTAAAATTTGCGACAGTAGAAAATTATTTTTTGAAAAATTTACTATAGAAAAGGCAATCCCTGGCGCAGTTAAAATTTGCGACAGTAAAAAATTAATTTTTGAAAAATTTACTATAGAAAAGGCAATCCCTGGTGGATTTAAAATTTGCGACGGTAAAATATTAATTTGTGAATAATTTACTATAGAAAAGGCAATCCCTGGCGTAATTAAAATTTGCGACAGTAAAAAATTAATTTGTGAAAAATTTACTATAGAAAAGGCAATCCCTGGCTTATTTAAAATTTGCGACAGTAAAAAATTAATTTTTGAACAATTTACTATAGAAAAGGCAATCCCTGGCATATTTAAAATTTGCGACAGTATAAAATTAATTTGTAAATAATTTACTATAGAAAAGGCAATCCCTGGCGCAATTAAAATTTGCGACAGTAAAAAATTATTTTTTGAAAAATTTACTATAGAAAAGGCAATCCCTGGCGTATTTGAAATTTGCGACAGTAAAAAAATATTTTTTGAAAAATTTACTGTAGAAAAGGCAATCCCTGGCGCAATTAAAATTTGAGACAGTAAAAAATTATTTTTTGAAAAATTTACTATAGAAAAGGCAATCCCTGGCGTAATTAAAATTTGCGACAGTAAAAAATTATTTTTTGAAAAATTTACTATAGAAAAGGCAATCCCTGGCGCAATTAAAATTTGCGACCGTAAAAAATTATTTTTTGAAAAATTTACTATAGAAAAGGTAATCCCTGGCGCAATTACAATTTGCGACAGTAAAAAATTAATTTTTGAAAAATTTAATATAGAAAAGGCAATCCCTGGCGTAATTAAAATTTGCGACAGTAAAAAATTATTTTTTGAAAAATTTACTATAGAAAAGGCAATCCCTGGCGTATTTAAAATTTGCGACAGTAAAAAAATATTTTTTGAAAAATTTACTGTAGAAAAGGCAATCCCTGGCGCAATTAAAATTTGCGACAGAAAAAATTATTATTTGAAAAATTTACTATAGAAAAGGCAATCCCTGGCGTAATTAAAATTTGCGACAGTAAAAAATTATTTTTTGAAAAATTTACTGTAGAAAAGGCAATCCCTGGCGCAATTAAAATTTGCGACAGTAAAAAATTATTTTTTGAAAAATTTACTATAGAAAAGGTAATCCCTGGCGCAATTACAATTTGCGACAGTAAAAAATTAATTTTTGAAAAATTTACTATAGAAAAGGCAATCCCTGTCGTAATTAAAATTTGCGACTGTAAAAAATTATTTTTTGAAAAATTTACTGTAGAAAAGGCTATACCTGGCGCAATTAAAATTTGCGACAGTGAAAAATTATTTTTTGAATAATTTACTATAGAAAAGGCAATCCCTGGGGTAATTAAAATTTGCGACAGTAAAAAATTATTTTTTGAAAAATTTACTTTAGAAAAGGCAAAATTTGCGACAGTAAAAAATTATTTTTTGAAAAATTTACTGTAGAAAAGGCAATCCCTGGCGCAATTAAAATTTGAGACAGTAGAAAATTATTTTTTGAAAAATTTACTATAGAAAAGGCAATCCCTGGCGCAGTTAAAATTTGCGACAGTAAAAAATTATTTTTTGAAAAATTTACTATAGAAAAGGCAATCCCTGGCGGATTTAAAATTTGCGACGGTAAAAAATTAATTTGTGAATAATTTACTATAGAAAAGGCAATCCCTGGCGTAATTAAAATTTGCGACAGTAAAAAATTAATTTGTGAAAAATTTACTATAGAAAAGGCAATCCCTGGCGTATTTAAAATTTGCGACAGTAAAAAATTAATTTGTGAAAAATTTACTATAGAAAAGGCAATCCCTGGCATATTTAAAATTTGCGACAGTATAAAATTAATTTGTGAATAATTTACTATATAAAAGGCAATCCCTGGCCCAATTAAAATTTGCGACAGTAAAAAATTATTTTTTGAAAAATTTACTATAGAAAAGGCAATCCCTGGCGTATTTGAAGTTTGCGACAGTAAAAAAATATTTTTTGAAAAATTTACTGTAGAAAAGGCAACCCCTGGCGCAACTAAAATTTGCGACAGTAAAAAATTATTTTTTGAAAAATTTACTATAGAAAAGGCAATCCCTGGCGTAATTAAAATTTGCGACAGTAAAAAATTATTTTTTGAAAAATTTACTGTAGAAAAGGCAATCCCTGGCGCAATTAAAATTTGCGACAGTAAAAAATTATTTTTTGAAAAATTTACTATAGAAAAGGTAATCCCTGGCGCAATTACAATTTGCGACAGTAAAAAATTAATTTTTGAAAAATTTAATATAGAAAAGGCAATCCCTGGCGTAATTAAAATTTGCGACAGTAAAAAATTATTTTTTGAAAAATTTACTGTAGAAAAGGCAATCCCTGGCGCAATTAAAATTTGCGACAGTGAAAAATTATTTTTTGAATAATTTACTATAGAAAAGGCAATCCCTGGCGTAATTAAAATTTGCGACAGTAAAAAATTATTTTTTGAAAAATTTACTTTGGAAAAGGCAATCCCTGGCGGAATTAAAATTTGCGACAGTAAAAAATTATTTTTTAAAAAATTTACTGTAGAAAAGGCAATCCCTGGCGCAATTAAAATTTGAGACAGTAGAAAATTATTTTTTGAAAAATTTACTGTAGAAAATTATTTTTGGAAGAATTTACTGTAGAACAGACAATCCCTGGCGCAATTAAAATTTGCGACAGTAAAAAATTAATTTTTGAAAAATTTACTATAGAAAAGCAATCCCTGGCGCAATTAAAATTTGCGACAGTAAAAAAATATTTTTTGAAAAATTTACTGTAGAAAAGGCAATCCCTGGCGCAATTAAAATTTGCGACAGTAAAAAATTATTTTTTGAAAAATTTACTATAGAAAAGGCAATCCCTGGCGTAATTAAAATTTGCGACAGTAAAAAATTATTTTTTGAAAAATTTACTGTAGAAAAGGCAATCCCTGGCGCAATTAAAATTTGCGACAGTAAAAAATTATTTTTTGAAAAATTTACTATAGAAAAAGTAATCCCTGGCGCAATTACAATTTGCGACAGTAAAAAATTAATTTTTGAAAAATTTACTATAGAAAAGGCAATTCCTGGCGGATTTAAAACTTGCGACAGTAAAAAATTAATTTGTGAATTATTTACTATAGAAAAGGCAATCCCTGGCGTAATTAAAATTTGCGACAGTAAAAAATTAATTTGTGAAAAATTTACTATAGAAAAGGCAATCCCTGGCGTATTTAAAATTTGCGACAGTAAAAAATTAATTTTTGAACAATTTACTATAGAAAAGGCAATCCCTGGCATATTTAAAATTTGCGACAGTATAAAATTAATTTGTGAATAATTTACTATAGAAAAGGCAATCCCTGGCGCAATTAAAATTTGCGACAGTAAAAAATTATTTTTTCAAAAATTTACTATAGCTGCGTATTTGAAATTTGCGACAGTAAAAAAATATTTTTTGAAAAATTTACTGTAGAAAAGGCAATCCCTGGCGCAATTAAAATTTGCGACAGTAAAAAATTATTTTTTGAAAAATTTACTATAGAAAAGGCAATCCCTGGCGTAATTAAAATTTGCGACAGTAAAAAATTATTTTTTGAAAAATTTACTGTAGAAAAGGCAATCCCTGGCGCACTTAAAATTTGCGACAGTAAAAAATTATTTTTTGAAAAATTTACTATAGAAAAGGTAATCCCTGGCGCAATTACAATTTGCGACAGTAAAAAATTAATTTTTGAAAAATTTAATATAGAAAAGGCAATCCCTGGCGCAATTAAAATTTGCGACAGTGAAAAATTATTTTTTGAAAAATTTACTATAGAAAAGGCAATCCCAGGCGCAATTAAAATTTGCGACAGTAGAAAATTATTTTTTGAAAATTTACTGTAGAAAAAGCAATCCCGCGCAATTAAAATTTGCGAAAGTAGAAAATTATTTTTTGAAGAATTTACTGTAGAAAAGGCAATCCCTGGCGCAATTAAAATTTGCGACAGTAAAAAATTAACTTTTGAAAAATTTACTATAGAAAAGGCAATCTCTGGCGCAATTAAAATTTGCGAGAGTAAAAAATTATTTTTAAAAATTTACTATAGAAAAGGCAATCCCTGGCGTATTTAAATTTGCGACAGTAGAATATTATTTTTTGAAAAATTTACTATAAAAAAGGCAATCCCTGGCGCAATTAAAATTTGCGACAGTAAAAAATTATTTTTTGAAAAATTTACTAAAGAAACGGCAATCCCTGGCGCAATTAAAATTTGCGACAGTAAAAAATTATTTTTTGAAAAATTTACTGTAGAAAAGGCAATCCCTGGCGCACTTAAAATTTGCGACAGTAAAAAATTATTTTTTGAAAAATTTACTATAGAAAAGGTAATCCCTGGCGCAATTACAATTTGCGACAGTAAAAAATTAATTTTTGAAAAATTTAATATAGAAAAGGCAATCCCTGGCGCAATTAAAATTTGCGACAGTAAAAAATTAGTTTTTGAATAATTTACTATAGAAAATTCAATCCCTGCCGCAATTAAAATTTGCGACAGAAAAAAATTAATTTGTGAATAATTTACTATAGAAAAGGCAATCCCTGGCGCAATTAAAATTTGCGACAGTATAAAATTATTTTTTGTAAAATTTACTGTAGTAAAGGCAATCCCTGGGGCAATTAAAATTTGCGACAGTAAAAAATTAATTTTGAAAAATTTACTGTAGAAAAGGCAATCCCTGGCGGATTTAAAATTTGCGACAGTAAAAAATTAATTTTGAAAAATTTACTATAGAAAAGGCAATCCCTGGCGTAATTAAAATTTGCGACAGTAAAAAATTAATTTTTGAAAAATTTACTATAGAAAAGGCAATCCCTGGCGTATTTAAAATTTGCGACAATAAAAAATTATTTTTTTTGCAAAATTTACTATAGAAAAGGCAATCCCTGCGCAATTAAAATTTGCGACAGTAAAAAATTAATTTGTGAAAAATTTACTATAGAAAAGGCAATCCCTGGCGCAATTAAAATTTACGACAGTAGAAAATTGTTTTTTGAAAAATTTACTGTAGAAAAGGCAATCCCTGGCGCAATTAAAATTTGCGACAGTAGATAATTATTTTTTGAAAAATTTACTATAGAATAGGCAATCCCTGGCGTAATTAAAATTTGCGACAGTATAAAATTAATTTTTGAAAAATTTACTATAGAAATGGCAATCCCTGGCGCAATTACAATTTGCGACAGTAAAAAATTATTTTTTGAAAAATTTACTATAGAAAAGGCAATCCCTGGCGCAATTAAAATTTGCGACAGTAAAAAATTAATTTTTGAAAAATTTACTGTAGAAAAGGCAATCCCTGGCGCAATTAAAATTTGCGACAGTAAAAAATTATTTTTTGAATAATTTACAATAGAAAAGGCAATTCCTGGCGCAATTAAAATTTGCGACAGTAAAAAATTATTTTTTGAATAATTTACTATAGAAAAGGCAATCCCTGGCGGATTTAAAATTTGCGACAGTAAAAAATTATTTTTTGAAAAATTTACTGTAGAAAAGGCAATCCCTGGCGCAATTAAAATTTGCGACAGTAGAAAATAATTTTTTGAAAAATTTACTATAGAAAAGGCAATCTCTGGCGTAATTAAAATCTGCGACAGTAAAAAATTAATTTTTGAACAATTTACTATAGAAAAGGCAATCCTGGCATATTTAAAATGTGCGACAGTAAAAAATTAATTTGTGAAAAATTTACTATAGAAAAGGCAATCCCTGGCGTATTTAAAATTTGCGACAGTAAAAAATTAATTTTTGAACAATTTACAATAGAAAAGGCAATCCCTGGCATATTTAAAATTTGCGACAGTAAAAAATTAATTTGTGAATAATTTACTATAGAAAAGGCAATCCCTGGCGCAATTAAAATTTGCGACAGTAAAAAATTATTTTTTGAAAAATTTACTATAGAAAAGGCAATCCCTGGCGTATTTAAAATTTGTGACAGTAAAAAATTATTTTTTGAAAAATTTACTGTAGAAAAGGCAATCCTTGGCGCAATTAAAATTTCCGACAGTAAAAAATTATTTTTTGAAAAATTTACTATAGAAAAGGCAATCCCTGGCGCAATAAAAATTTGCGACACTAGAAAATTATTTTTTGCAAAATTTACTATAGAAAAGGCAATCCCTGGCGTATTTAAAATTTGCGACAGTAAAAAATTAATTTGTGAAAAATTTACTTTAGAAAAGGCAATCCCTGGCGTATTTAAAATTTGCGACAGTAAAAAATTAATTTTTGAACAATTTACTATAGAAAAGGCAATCCCTGGCATATTTAAAATTTGCGACAGTAAAAGATTAATTTGTGAATAATTTACTATAGAAAAGGCAATCCCTGGCGTAATTAAAATTTGCGACAGTAAAAAATTATTTTTTGAAAAATTTACTATAGAAAAGGCAATCCCTGGCGTATTTAAAATTTCCGACAGTAAAAAATTATTTTTTGAAAAATTTACTGTAGAAAAGGCAATCCCTGGCGCAATTAAATTTCCCACAGTAAAAAATTATTTTTGAAAAATTTACTATAGAAAGGCAATCCCTGGCGCAATTAAAATTTGCGACAGTAAAAAATTATTTTTTGAAAAAATTACTGTAGAAAAGGCAATCCCTGGCGCAATTAAAATTTCCGACAGTAGAAAATTATTTTTTGAAAAATTTACTATAGAAATGGCAATCCCTGGCGCAATTAAAATTTGCGACAGTATAAATTTAAATTTTGAAAAATTTACTATAGAAAAAGCAATCCCTGGCGTAATTAAAATTTGCGACAGTAAAAAATTAGTTTTTGAAAAATTTACTATAGAAAAGGCAATCCATGGTGCAATTAAAATTTACGACAGTAAAAAATTATTTTTTGAAAAATTTACTGTAGAAAAGGCAGTCGCTGGCGCAATTAAAATTTGCGACAGTAAAAATTTATTTTTGAAAAATTTACTATAGAAAAGGCAATCCCTGGCACAATTAAAATTTGCGACAGTAAAAAATTAATTTTTGAAAAATTTACTGTAGAAAAGGCTATCCCTGGCGCAATTAAAATTTGCGACAGTAAAAAATTATTTTTTGAATAATTTACAATAGAAAAGGCAATCCCTGGCGCAATTAAAATTTGCGACAGTAAAAAATTATTTTTTGAATAATTTACTATAGACAAGGCAATGCCTGGCGGATTTAAAATTTGCGACAGTAAAAAATTATTTTTTGAAAAATTTACTGTAGAAAAGGCAATCCCTGGCGCAATTAAAATTTGCGACAGTAGAAAATAATTTTTTGAAAAATTTACTATAGAAAAGGCAATCCCTGGCGTAATTAAAATTTGCGACAGTAAAAAATTAATTTTTGAACAATTTACTATAGAAAAGGCAATCCCTGGCATATTAAAAATTTGCGACAGTAAAAAATTAATTTGTGAAAAATTTACTATAGAAAAGGCAATCCCTGGCGTATTTAAAATTTGCGACAGTAAAAAATTTATTTTTGAACAATTTACTATAGAAAAGGCAATCCCTGGCATATTTAAAATTTGCGACAGTAAAAAATTAATTTGTGAATAATTTACTATAGAAAAGGCAATCCCTGGCGCAATTAAAATTTGCGACAGTAAGAAATTATTTTTTGAAAAATTTACTATAGAAAAGGCAATCCCTGGCGTATTTAAAATTTGTGACAGTAAAAAATTATTTTTTGAAAAATTTACTGTAGAAAAGGCAATCCTTGGCGCAATTAAAATTTCCGACAGTAAAAAATTATTTTTTGAAAAATTTACTATAGAAAAGGGCAATCCCTGGCGCAATAAAAATTTGCGACACTAGAAAATTATTTTTTGCAAAATTTACTATAGAAAAGGCAATCCCTGGCGTATTTAAAGTTTGCGACAGTAAAAAATTAATTTGTGAAAAATTTACTATAGAAAAGGCAATCCTTGGCGCAATTAAAATTTCCGACAGTAAAAAATTAATTTGTGAATATTTTACTATAGAAAAGGCAATCCCTGGCGCAATTAAAATTTCCTACAGTAAAAAATTATTTTTGAAAAATTTACTATAGAAAGGCAATCCCTGGCGCAATTAAAATTTGCGACAGTAAAAAATTATTTTTTGAAAAAATTACTGTAGAAAAGGCAATCCCTGGCGCAATTAAAATTTGCGACAGTAGAAAATTATTTTTTGAAAAATTTACTATAGAAATGGCAATCCCTGGCGCAATTAAAATTTGCGACAGTATAAAATTAAATTTTGAAAAATTTACTATAGAAAAGGCAATCCCTGGCGTAATTAAAATTTGCGACAGTAAAAAATTAGTTTTTGAAAAATTTACTATAGAAAAGGCAATCCATGGTGCAATTAAAATTTACGACAGTAAAAAATTATTTTTTGAAAAATTTACTGTAGAAAAGGCAGTCGCTGGCGCAATTAAAATTTGCGACAGTAAAAAATTATTTTTTGAAAAATTTACTATAGAAAAGGCAATCCCTGGCGCAATTAAAATTTGCGACAGTAAAAAATTAATGTTTGAAAAATTTACTGTAGAAAAGGCAATCCCTGGCGCAATTAAAATTTGCGACAGTAAAAAATTATTTTTTGAATAATTTACAATAGAAAAGGCAATCCCTGGCGCAATTAAAATTTGCGACAGTAAAAAATTATTTTTTGAATAATTTACTATAGAAAAGGCAATGCCTGGCGGATTTAAAATTTGCGATAGAAAAAAATTATTTTTTGAAAAATTTACTGTAGAAAAGGCAATCCCTGGCGCAATTAAAATTTGCGACAGTAGAAAATAATTTTTTGAAAAATTTACTATAGAAAAGGCAATCCCTGGCGTAATTAAAATTTGCGACAGTAAAAAATTAATTTTTGAACAATTTACTATAGAAAAGGCAATCCTTGGCATATTAAAAATTTGCGACAGTAAAAAATTAATTTGTGAAAAATTTACTATAGAAAAGGCAATCCCTGGCGTATTTAAAATTTGCGACAGTAAAAAATTTATTTTTGAACAATTTACTATAGAAAAGGCAATCCCTGGCATATTTAAAATTTGCGACAGTAAAAAATTAATTTGTGAATAATTTACTATAGAAAAGGCAATCCCTGGCGCAATTAAAATTTGCGACAGTAAAAAATTATTTTTTGAAAAATTTACTATAGAAAAGGCAATCCCTGGCGTATTTAAAATTTGTGACAGTAAAAAATTATTTTTTGAAAAATTTACTGTAGAAAAGGCAATCCTTGGCGCAATTAAAATTTCCGACAGTAAAAAATTATTTTTTGAAAAATTTACTATAGAAAAGGCAATCCCTGGCGCAATAAAAATTTGCGACACTAGAAAATTATTTTTTGCAAAATTTACTATAGAAAAGGCAATCCCTGGCGTATTTAAAATTTGCGACAGTAAAAATTAATTTGTGAAAAATTTTCTATAGAAAAGGAAATCCCTGGCGTATTTAAAATTTGCGACAGCAAAAATTAATTTTTGAACAATTTACTATAGAAAAGGCAATCCCTGGCATATTTAAAATTTGCGACAGTAAAAAATTAATTTGTGAATAATTTACTATAGAAAAGGCAATCCCTGGCGCAATTAAAATTTGCGACAGTAAAAAATTATTTTTTGAAAAATTTATTATAGAAAAGGCAATCCCTGGCGTATTTAAAATTTGCGACAGTAAAAAATTATTTTTTGAAAAATTTACTGTAGAAAAGGCAATCCCTGGCGCAATTAAAATTTCCTACAGTAAAAAATTATTTTTGAAAAATTTACTATAGAAAGGCAATCCCTGGCGCAATTAAAATTTGCGACAGTAAAAAATTATTTTTTGAAAAATTTACTGTAGAAAAGGCAACCCCTGGCGCAATTAAAATTTCCGACAGTAGAAAATTATTTTTTGAAAAATTTACTATAGGAAAGGGAATCCCTGGCGTATTTAAAATTTTGCGACAGTAAAAAATTAATTTTTGAAAAATTTACTATAGAAAAGGCAATCCCTGGCGTAATTAAAACTTGCGACAGTAAAAAATTATTTTTTGTAAAATTTACTGTAGAAAAGGCAATCCCTGGCGCAATTAAAATTTGCGACAGTAAAAAATTATTTTTTGAATAATTTACTATAGAAAAGGCAATCCCTGGCGGATTTAAAATTTGCGACATTAAAAAATTATTTTTTGAAAAATTTACTGTAGAAAAGGCAATCCCTGGCGCAATTAAAATTTGCGACAGTAGAAAATTATTTTTTGAAAAATTTACTATAGAAAAGGCAATCCCTGGCATAATTAAAATTTGCGACAGTAAAAAATTATTTTTTGAAAAATTTACTATAGAAAAGGCAATCCCTGGCGTATTTAAAATTTGCGACAATAAAAAATTATTTTTTGCAAAATTTACTATAGAAAAGGCAATCCCTGGCGTAATTAATATTTCCGACAGTAAAAAATTATTTTTTGACAAATTTACTATAGAAAAGGCAATCCCTGGCGTATTTAAAATTTGCGACAGTAAAAAATTATTTTTTGCAAAATTTACTACAGAAAAGGCAATCCCTGGCGTAATTAAAATTTTCGACAGTAAAAAATTAATTTTTGAAAAATTTACTATAGAAAAGGTAATCCCTGGCGCAATTAAAATTTGCGACAGTAAAAAATTATTTTTGGAATACTTTACTATAGAAAAGGCAATCCCTGGCGTATTTAAAATTTGCGACAGTAAAAAATAATTTTTTGAAAAATTTACTGTAGAAAAGGCAATCCCTGGCGCAATTAAAATTTGCAACAGTAAAAAATTATTTTTTTGAAAAATTTACTATAGAAAAGGCAATCCCTGGCGTATTTAAAATTTGCGACATTATAAAATTAAATTTTGAAAAATTTACTATAGAAAAGGCAATCCCTGGCGCAATTAAAATTTGCGACAGTAAAAAATTATTTTTTGCAAAATTTACTATAGAAATGGCAATCCCTGGCGTATTTAAAATTTGCGACAGTAAAAAATTATTTTTTTAATAATTTACTATAGAAAAGGCAATCCCTGGCGCAATTAAAATTTGCGAAAGTAAAAAATTCTTTTTTGCGAAATTTAGCTATAGAAAAGGCAATCCCTGGTGTATTTAAAATTTGCGACAGTATAAAATAAATTTTGAAAAATTTACTATAGAAAAGGCAATCCCTGGGGTATTTAAAATTTGCGACAGTAAAAAATTAATTTTTGAAAAATTTACTATAGAAAAGGCAATCCCTGGCGCAATTAAAATTTGCGACAGTAGAAAATTATTTTTTGAAAAATTTACTATAGAAAAGGCAATCCCTGGCGTAAATAAAATTTGCGACAATAAAAAATTATTTTTTTGCAAAATTTACTATAGAAGAGGCAATCACTGGCGTATTTAAAATTTGCGACAGTATAAAATTATTTTTTGTAAAATTTACTTTAGAAAAGGCAATCCCTGGTGCAATTAAAACTTGAGACAGTAAAAAATTATTTTTTGTAAAATTTATTGTAGAAAAGGCAATCCCTGGGCAATTAAAATTTGCAACAGTAAAAAATTATTTTTTGAAAAATTTACTATAGAAAATGCAATCCTTGGCGCAATTAAAATTTGTAACGGGTTTTCCTTGTGAGCCCTTGTTAGGGGTTCCGGGTGCTCGTGAGTTACGCCAGGGTCAATAAATAACAAGGCCAATTTACATAAACAAATAATCAAAATATATTCTGGCTTAACATATACCCTAATATAAAATTTAAATGTGTGTTACTTATTCTAATCATTTCTACAAATATATATATTTATAGGAACAGTATACTTGTTCACAAATTTCTCTGTATCTGTCCTTTATTTGATTACAATGGTATTTTAAAGAATGCATGCAAGTCGAAACCATTTCCTAACCAATACTATAGTACTTTCTACGGTTCTACCTTACGGGAAAGAAACACTCACAGAAATACATCACGAGAGTGTACGGAACGGACTACATCTACAGAAATACATCACGACGTGTTCGGAGGAGGGAAGAGTAAACACTCACAGAAATACATCGCGAGAGTGTGCGGAAAGGAATATAAGTCACTCACAGAAATACATCACTAGAGTGACAGGAAAGGAAACACTCACATAAATACATCACGAGAGTTTACGTAACGGAACACACCTACAGAAATACATCACGAAGGTGTTCGGAGGAGGGAACAGTAAACACTCACAGAAATACATCACGAGAGTGTGCGGAAAGGAATACAAGTCACTCACAGAAATACATCACGAGAGTGACAGGAAAGGAAACACTCACAGAAATACATCACGAGAGTGCACGGAACGGAATACACCTACAGAAATACATCACGAAGGTGTTCGGGGGAAGGAATAGTAAACACTCACAGAAATACATCACGACAGTGTGCGGAAAGGAATACAAGTCACTCACAGAAATACATCACGAGAGTGACAGGAAAGGAAACACTCACAGAAATACATCACGAGAGTGCACGGAACGGAATACACCTACAGAAATACATCACGAAGGTGTTCGGAGGAAGGAACAGTAAACACTCACAGAAATACATCACGAGAGTGTGTGCGGAAAGGAAAGGAATGGAGCGGGCTACAGCCAATGAGCCGGTGTTCAACAAGAAAGAAGTCCCCAGAAATACATCACGGGAGCTCCCATCTTGTCGGCAGCCAGCCACCAACTGAACTCTCGAATGAATGGTGTGCATGCATTTATACTTTTCTGACGGCAGATGCTAGAACATTTCGGTAATTTCTACTTTGCATTAGAGTAGGGATAGAAATGAGAAGATTACTGTCGGTTACGAAATTATGAGTAACTAATCTCAACTACAGTGGGATCTAAAATTATACTTTTATATTACTTTGGTCAAGAAAAGAGGTGACTTGGAAATGGTTCGTTACATCCCCCCCCCCCTTTCTTCGGATAGATTTTTGTGTTTCTATAAACTCAAAAATCGGGATTTTATAAACTTAACGATATACAGAAATGAGTCTTAATATGTTGTAACCAGGTTGAATAATTGTGGTTGCGATAGGAGAAGTTCTCTGAAATTGTAGCTCCCTATGCGTGGCATCGGATGATTTGTTAGTGTGTCCAACTGCTGGTGGAAATTTTTAATTTGTTCTCGTCTTGTTTGATGCTCTCAAATTCTTCACCCAGGTTTTGTAGCTCGCTGATTGTTTTAAAATCACTTCTACGAATGTACAGTCGATAGTCGGGTTTTAAGTTGGTGTAAATTCTCTCCAACTGCAGGTTTGAGTGAGATTTGCTAGCACGTCGTCCCAGAGTTTGCATATCGGTTATATACTCACGGATACTCTCGTTTTTACCCTGGATTCTGGTACGAAACTCTTCTTCCAGTTTCAGTTCATATTGCGGAGGGAGAAAATATCCCTTAAGACTTTCCGTAAAATCGTCCCATGTTTTCCAGTCCTTTCTATTATTTCGGAACCATAATAGAGCTTTTCCCCTTAGTACTTCTGGTAAAGCGAGTAACAAATCGTTTTTGGCTATGTTGTAGGCAGTCGTCATCTCATCCAGTCTCTCTAGATATCCAAAAACATCTTTTCCACCGTCGTAATGAATACCCACCCCACTTTCGAACCTTGTCCATTAGTTCGGCTTGTGACAGATTTATTTTAGCTTCTCGGTTGTTTCCTTGTAGTGGTCTGGTCTGACTGAACTGGTTTCCATGGTTAGATGTGATGCTAAGCGGTCCCTCAGTACTTCGATCTTTCCGGTTGTTGACAATCCATTTTCTCTCAATTGTTCCTGCAACGCTGGTTTTCGTAGATTATTAATCCACCTTGTATCGGTCGCTTCAGGAGTTAGACTCATCTTGCTGGTTAGTTTTACGATGTTATTCAATCGCTGGTTAGTTAAAAACTGAACTTCTGGCTTCTGAGTGCTTATATTTATAAGACTGATCGGTTAACTTTCTGTACTTGTTCTGATCGATGTGACTTCTTCAACGGTCGGCTAAGAACTGTTGTTCTACTGGTAAGTATTATATTTAAATACTTTTCGGTTGTTTGTTTTTACAACTTGCTACTATGTAGGAATACATTTTTAATAGCGTTTTCGCCGGATATATTTCTGGTAAACGGTTGGTGAATATATCAAGACACCTCCTGGTAACGGTCGGTCGGTCGAATTCACATATATTATGTGATTTCGGTTTGGATACATATTTATCAACGGTCGGCTATTATCCCTTGTTATATATCTGGCTTCGGTACGGTTATCACATGTGACAGCAGTCGGCTGGAATCTGGTACAAAACTTCGGTCCCTGCTCGGGCGCCATTTTATGTAACGGGTTTTCCTTGTGAGCCCTTGTTAGGGGTTCCGGGTGCTCGTGAGTTACGCCAGGGTCAATAAATAACAAGGCCCATTTACATAAACAAATAATCAAAATATATTATGGCTTAACATATACCCTAATATAAAATTTAAATGTGTGTTACTTATTCTAATCATTTCTACAAATATATATATTTATAGGAACAGGATACTTGTTCACAAATTTCTCTGTATCTGTCCTTTATTTGATTACAATGGTATTTTAAAGAATGCATGCAAGTCGAAACCATTTCTTAACCAATACTATAGTACTTTCTACGGTTCTACCTTACGAGAAAGAACGGGACAGAAACACTCACAGAAATACATCACGAGAGTGTACGGAACGGACTACACCTACAGAAATACATCACGAAGGTGTTCGGAGGAGGGAACAGTAAACACTCACAGACATACATCACGAGAGTGTGCGGAAAGGAATATAAGTCACTCACAGAAATACATCACGAGAGTGACAGGAAAGGAAACACTCACAGAAATACATCACGAGAGTGTACGGAACGGAATACACCTACAGAAATACATCACGAAGGTGTTCGGAGGAGGGAACAGTAAACACTCACAGAAATACATCACGAGAGTGTGCGGAAAGGAATACAAGTCACTCACAGAAATACATCACGAGAGCGACAGGAAAGGAAACACTCACATAAATACTTCACGAGAGTGCACGGAACGGAATACTCCTACAGAAATACATCACGAAGGTGTTCGGGGGAAGGAATAGTAAACACTCACAGAAATACATCACGACAGTGTGCGGAAAGGAATACAAGTCACTCACAGAAATACATCACGAGAGTGACAGGAAAGGAAACACTCACAGAAATACATCACGAGAGTGCACGGAACGGAATACACCTACAGAAATACATCACGAAGGTGTTCGGAGGAAGGAACAGTAAACACTCACAGAAATACATCACGAGAGTGTGTGCGGAAAGGAAAGGAATGGAGCGGGCTACAGCCAATGAGCCGTTGTTCAACAAGAAAGAAGTCCCCAGAAATACATCACGGGAGCTCCCATCTTGTCGGCAGCCAGCCACCAACTGAACTCTCGAATGAATGGTGTGCATGCATTAATACTTTTATGACGGCAGATGCTAGAACATTTCGGTAATTTCTACTTTGCATTAGAGTAGGGATAGAAATGAGAATATTACTGTCGGTTACGAAATTATGAGTAATTAATCTCAACTACAGTGGGACCTAAAATTATACTTTTATATTACTTTGGTCATGAAAAGAGGTGACTTGGAAATGGTTCGTTACAAATTTGCGACAGTAAAAAATTATTTTTTGAAAAATTCACTATAGAAAAGGCAATCCCTAGCGCAATTAAAATTTGCGACAGTAAAAAATTATTTTTTGAATAATTTACTATAGAAAAGGCAATCCCTGGCGGATTTAGAATTTGCGACAGTAAAAAATTAATTTTTGAAAAATTTACTATAGAAAAGGCAATACCTGGCGTAATTACAATTTGCGACAGTATAAAATTATTTTTTGTAAAATTTACTTTAGAAAAGGCAATCCCTGGCGCAATTAAAATTTGCGACAGTAGAAAATTATTTTTTGAAAAATTTACTGTAGAAAAGGCAATCCCTGGCGTAATTAAAATTTGCGACAGTAGAAAATTATTTTTTGAAAAATTTACTATAGAAAAGGCAATCCCTGGCGTAATGAAAATTTGCGACAGTAAAAAATTAATTTTTGAATAATTTACTATAGAAAAGGCAATCCCTGGCGCAATTAAAATTTGCGACAGTAAAAAATTAATTTTTGAAAAATTTACTGTAGAAAAGGCAATCCCTGGCGCAATTAAAATTTGCGACAGTAAAAAATTATTGTTTGAATAATTTACTATAGAAAAGGCAATCCCTGGCGCAATTAAAATTTGCGACAGTAAAAAATTATTTTTTGAATAATTTACTATAGAAAAGGCAATCCCTGGCCGATTTAAAATTTGCGACAATAAAAAATTATTTTTTGAAACATATACTGTAGAAAAGGCAATCCCTGGCGCAATTAAAATTTGCGACAGTAGAAAATTATTTTTTGAAAAATTTACTATAGAAAAGGCAAACCCTGGCGTAATTAAAATTTGCGACAGTAAAAAATTATTTTTTGAAAAATTTTCTATAGAAAGGCAATCCCTGGCGTATTTAAAATTTGCGACAGTAAAAAATTATTTTTTGCAAAATATACTATAAAAAAGGCAATCCCTGGCGTAATTAAAATTTTCGACAGTAAAAAATTAATTTTTGAAAAATTTACTATAGAAAAGGCAATCCCTGGCGGATTTAAAATTTGCGACAGTAGAAAATTATTTTTTGAAAAATTTACTGTAGAAAAGGCAATCCCTGGTGCAATTAAAATTTGCGACAGTAGAAAATTATTTTTTGAAAAATTTACTATAGAAAAGGCAATCCCTGGCGTAATTAAAATTTGCGAAAGTAAAAAATCAATTTTTGAAAAATTTACTATAGAAAAGGCAATCCCTGGCGCAATTAAAATTTGCGACAGTAAAAAATTATTTTTTGAATAATTTACTATAGAAAAGGCAATCCCTGGCGCAGTTAAAATTTGCGACAGTAAAAAATTAATTTTTGAAAAATTTACTATAGAAAAGGCAATCCCTGGCGCAATTAAAATTTGCGACAGTAAAAAATTATTTCTTGCAAAATTTACTATAGAAAAGGCAATCCCTGGCGTAATTAAAATTTGCGACAGTAAAAAATTAATTTTTGAAAAAATTTACTGTAGAAAAGGCAATCCCTGGCGCAATTTAAATTTGCGACAGTAGAAAATTATTTTTTGAAAAATTTACTATAGAAAAGGCAATCCCTGGCGTGTTTAAAATTTGCGACAGTAAAAAATTAGTTTTTGAATAATTTACTATAGAAAAGGCAATCCCTGGCGTAATTAAAATTTGCGACAGTAAAAAATTATTTTTTGAAAAATTTACTATTGAAAAGGCAATCCCTGGCGCAATTAAAATTTCCGACAGTAAAAACTATTTTTTTAATAATTTACTATAGAAAAGGCAATCCTTGGCGCAATTAAAATTTGCGACAGTAAAAAATTAATTTTTGAAAAATTTACTATAGAAAAGGCAATCCCTGGCGCAATTGACATTTGCGACAGTAAAAAATTATTTTTTGAAAAATTTACTACAGAAAAGGCAATCCCTGGGGTATTTAAAATTTGTGACAGTAAAAAATTATTTTTTGAAAAATTTACTATAGAAAAGGCAATCCCTGGCCTATTTAAAATTCGCGACAGTATAAAATTAATTTTTGAAAAATTTACTATAGAAAAGGCAATCCCTGGCGTATTTAAAATTTGCGACAGTAAAAAATTAATTTGTGAAAAATTTACTATAGAAAAGGCAATCCCTGGCGTAATTAAAATTTGCGACAGTAAAAAATTAATTTGTGAATAATTTATTATAGAAAAGTCAATCCCTGGCGTATCTAAAATTTGCGACAGGAAAAAATTAATTTTTGAAAAATTTACTATAGAAAAGGCAAATTTGCGAGAGTAAAAAATAATTTTTTTGCAAAATTTACTATAGAAAAGGCAATCACTGGCGTATTTAAAATTTGCGACAGTAAAAAATTAATTTTTGAAAAATTTACAATAGAAAAGGCAATCCCTGGCGTATTTAAAATTTGCGACAGTAAAAAATTATTTTTTGAAACATTTACTATAGAAAAGGCAATCCCTGGAGTAATTAAAATTTGCGACAGTAAAAAATTAGTTTTTGAATTATTTACTATAGAAAAGGTAATCCCTGGCGTATTTAAAATTTGCGACAGTAAAAAATTATTTTTTGCAAAATTTACTATAGAAAAGGCAATCCCTGGCGTAATTAAAATTTTCACAGTAAAAAATTAATTTTTGAAAAATTTACTATAGAAAAGGTAATCCCTGGCGCAATTAAAATTTGCGACAGTAAAAAATTATTTTTGGAATACTTTACTATAGAAAAGGCAATCCCTGGCGTATTTAAAATTTGCGACAGTAAAAAATTATTTTTTGAAAAATTTACTGTAGAAAAGGCAATCCCTGGCGCAATTAAAATTTGCGACAGTAGAAAAGGCAATCCCTGGCGCAATTAAAATTTGCGACAGTAAAAAATTATTTTTTGAATAATTTACTATAGAAAAGGCAATCCCTGGCGCAATTAAAATTTGCGACAGTAAAAAATTAATTTTTCAAAAATTTACTATAGAAAAGGCAATCCCTGGCGCAATTAAAATTTGCGACAGTAAAAAATTATTTCCTGCAAAATTTACTATAGAAAAGGCAATCCCTGGCGTAATTAAAATTTGCGACAGTAAAAAAATAATTTTTGAAAAATTTACTACAGAAAAGGCAATCCCTGGCGTATTTAAAATTTGCGACAGTAAAAAATTAATTTTTGAAAAATTTACTATAGAAAAGGCAATCCCTGGCGCAATTAAAATTTGCGACAGTAAAAAATTATATTTTAAAATTTACTATAGAAGAGGCAATCGCTGGCGTATTTGAAATTTGCGACAGTATAAAATTAATTTTTGAAAAATTTACTGTAGAAAAGGCAATCCCTGGCGTATTTAAAATTTACGACAGTAAAAAATTAATTTTTGAAAAATTTACTATAGAAAAGGCAATCCCTGGCGCAATTAAAATTTGCGACAGTAAAAAATTATTTTTTGCAAAATTTACTATAGAAAAGGCAATCCCTAGCGCAATTAAAATTTGCGACAGTAAAAAATTATTTTTTGCAAAATTTACTATAGAAAGGCAATCCCTGGCGCAATTAAAATTTGCGACAGTAGAAAATTATTTTTTGAAAAATTTACTATAGAAAAGGCAATCCCTGGCGTAATTAAAATTTGCGAGAGTAAAAAATAATTTTTTTGCAAAATTTACTATAGAAAAGGCAATCACTGGCGTATTTAAAATTTGCGACAGTAAAAAATTAATTTTTGAAAAATTTACAATAGAAAAGGCAATCCCTGGCGTATTTAAAATTTGCGACAGTAAAAAATTATTTTTTGAAAAATTTACTATAGAAAAGGCAATCCCTGGAGTAATTAAAATTTGCGACAGTAAAAAATTAGTTTTTGAATAATTTACTATAGAAAAGGTAATCCCTGGCGTATTTAAAATTTGCGACAGTAAAAAATTATTTTTTGCAAAATTTACTATAGAAAAGGCAATCCCTGGCATAATTAAAATTTTCACAGTAAAAAATTAATTTTTGAAAAATTTACTATAGAAAAGGTAATCCCTGGCGCAATTAAAATTTGCGACAGTAAAAAATTATTTTTGGAATACTTTACTATAGAAAAGGCAATCCCTGGCGTATTTAAAATTTGCGACAGTAAAAAATTATTTTTTGAAAAATTTACTGTAGAAAAGGCAATCCCTGGCGCAATTAAAATTTGCGAGAGTAGAAAATTATTTTTTGAAAAATTTACTGTAGAAAAGGCAATCCCTGGCGCAATTAAAATTTGCGACAGTAGAAAATTATTTTTTCACAAATTTACTATAGAAAAGGCAATCCCTGCCGTAATTAAAATTTGCGAAAGTTAAAAATTAATTTTTGAAAAATTTACTATAGAAAAGGCAATCCCTGGCGCAATTAAAATTTGCGACAGTAAAAAATTATTTTTTGAATAATTTACTATAGAAAAGGCAATCCCTGGCGCAATTAAAATTTGCGACAGTAAAAAATTAATTTTTGAAAAATTTACTATAGAAAAGGCAATCCCTGGCGCAATTAAAATTTGCGACAGTAAAAAATTATTTCCTGCAAAATTTACTATAGAAAAGGCAATCCCTGGCGTAATTAAAATTTGCGACAGTAAAAAAATAATTTTTGAAAAATTTACTACAGAAAAGGCAATCCCTGGCGTATTTAAAATTTGCGACAGTAAAAAATTAATTTTTGAAAAATTTACTATAGAAAAGGCAATCCCTGGCGCAATTAAAATTTGCGACAGTAAAAAATTATTTTTTCAAAATTTACTATAGAAGAGGCAATCCCTGGCGTATTTAAAATTTGCGACAGTATAAAATTAATTTTTGAAAAATTTACTGTAGAAAAGGCAATCCCTGGCGTATTTAAAATTTGCGACAGTAAAAAATTAATTTTTGAAAAATTTACTATAGAAAAGGCAATCCCTGGTGCAATTAAAATTTGGGACAGTAAAAAATTATTTTTTGCAAAATTTACTATAGAATTGGCAATCCCTGGCGTATTTAAAATTTGCGACAGTATAAAATTAATTTTTGAAAAATTTACTATAGAAGTGGCAATCCCTGGCGTATTTAAAATTTGCGACAGTATAAAATTAATTTGTGAAAAATTTACTATAGAAAAGGCAATCCCTGGCGTAATTAAAATTTGCGACATTAAAAAATTAATTTGTGAATAATTTATTATAGAAAAGTCAATCCCTGGCGTATTTAAAATTTGCGACAGGAAAAAATTAATTTTTGAAAAATTTACTATAGAAAAGGCAATCCCTGGCGTATTTAAAATTTGCGACAGTATAAAATTAAATTTTGAAAAATTTACTATAGAAAAGGCAATCCCTAGCGCAAATAAAATTTGCGACAGTAAAAAATTATTTTTTGCAAAATTTACTATAGAAAAGGCAATCCCTGGCGCAATTAAAATTTGCGACAGTAGAAAATTATTTTTTGAAAAATTTACTGTAGAAAAGGCAATCCCTGGCGCAATTAAAATTTGCGACAGTAGAAAATTATTTTTTGAAAAATTTACTATTGAAAAGGCAATCCCTGGCGTAATTAAAATTTGCGAAAGTTAAAAATTAATTTTTGAAAAATTTACTATAGAAAAGGCAATCCCTGGCGCAATTAAAATTTGCGACAGTAAAAAATTATTTTTTGAATAATTTACTATAGAAAAGGCAATCCCTGGCGCAATTAAAATTTGCGACAGTAAAAAATTAATTTTTGAAAAATTTACTATAGAAAAGGCAATCCCTGGCGCAATTAAAATTTGCGACAGTAAAAAATTATTTCCCGCAAAATTTACTATAGAAAAGGCAATCCCTGGCGTAATTAAAATTTGCGACAGTAAAAAAATAATTTTTGAAAAATTTACTACAGAAAAGGCAATCCCTGGCGTATTTAAAATTTGCGACAGTAAAAAATTAATTTTTGAAAAATTTACTATAGAAAAGGCAATCCCTGGCGCAATTAAAATTTGCGACAGTAAAAAATTATTTTTTCAAAATTTACTATAGAAGAGGCAATCCCTGGCGTATTTAAAATTTGCGACAGTATAAAATTAATTTTTGAAAAATTTACTATAGAAAAGGCAATCCCTGGCGTATTTAAAATTTGCGACAGTAAAAAATTAATTTGTGAAAAATTTATTATATAAAAGGCAATCCCTGGCGCAATTAAAATTTGCGACATTAAAAAATTAATTTGTGAATAATTTACTATAGAAAAGGCAATCCCTGGCGTATTTAACATTTGCGGCAGGAAAAAATTAATTTTTGAAAAATTTACTTTAGAAAAGGCAATCCCTGGCGTATTTAAAATTTGCGACAGTATAAAATTAAATTTTGAAAAATTTACTATAGAAAAGGCAATCCCTGGCGCAATTAAAATTTGCGACAGTAAAAAATTATTTTTTGCAAAATTTACTATAGAAAAGGCAATCCCTGGCGCAATTAAAATTTGCGATAGTAAAAAATTAATATTTGAAAAATTTACTATAGAAAAGGCAATCCCTGGCGTATTTAAAATTTGCGACAGTATAAAATTAAATTTTGAAAAATTTACTATAGAAAAGGCAATCCCTGGCGTATTTAAAATTTGCGACAGTAAAAAATTAATTTTTGAAAAATTTACTGTAGAAAAGGCAATCCCTGGGGCAATTAAAATTTGCGACAGTAAAAAATTATTTTTTGCAAAATTTACTATAGAAGAGGCAATCCCTGGCGTATTTAAAATTTGCGACAGTATAAAATTAATTTTTGAAAGATTTATTATAGAAAAGGCAGTCCCTGGCGTATTTTAAATTTGCGACAGTAAAAAATTAATTTTTGAAAAAATTACTATAGAAAAGGCAATCCCTGGCGCAATTAAAATTTGCGGCAGTAAAAAATTATTTTTTGCAAAATTTACTATAGAAGAGGCAATCCGTGGCGTATTTAAAATTTGCGACAGTATAAAATTAATTTTTGAAAAATTTACTATAGAAAAGTCTATTCCTGGCGCAATTAAAATTTGCGACAGTAAAAAATTATTTTTTGAAAAATTTACTATAGAAAAGGCAATCCCTGGCGCAATCAAAATTTGCGACAGTAAAAAATTATTTTTTGAAAAATTTACTGTAGAAAAGGCAATACCTGGCCCAATTAAAATGTGCGACAGTAAAAAACTATTTTTTGAATAATTAACTATAGAAAAGGCAATCCCTGGCGCAATTAAAATTTGCGACAGTAAAAAATTAATATTTGAAAAATTTACTATAGAAGAGGCAATCAATCCCTGGCGTATTTAAAATTTGGCGACAGTAAAAAATTAATTTTTGAAAAATTTACTATAGAAAAGGCAATCCCTGGCGCAATTAAAATTTGCGACAGTAAAAAATTATTTTTTGCAAAATTTACTATAGAAGAGGCAATCCCTGGCGTATTTAAAATTTGCGACAGTATAAAATTAATTTTTGAAAAATTTACTATAGTAAAGCCAATCCCTGGCGTATTTTAAATTTGCGACAGTAAAAAATTAATTTTTGAAAAATTTACTATAGAAAAGGCAATCCCTGGCGCAATTAAAATTTGCGGCAGTAAAAAATTATTTTTTGCAAAATTTACTATAGAAGAGGCAATCCCTGGCGTATTTAAAATTTGCGACAGTATAAAATTAATTTTTGAAATATTTACTATAGAAAAGGCAATCCCTGGCGTATTTAAAATTTGCGACAGTAAAAAATTAATTTGTGAAAAATTTACTATAGAAAAGGCAATCCCTGGCGTAATTAAAATTTGCGACAGTACAAAAATAATTTTTGAAAAATTTACTATAGAAAAGGCAATCCCTGGCGCAATTAAAATTTGCGACAGTAAAAAATTATTTTTTGCAAAATTTACTATAGAAAAGGCTATTCCTGGCGCAATTAAAATTTGCGACAGTAAAAAATTATTTTTTGAAAAATTTACTGTAAAAAAGGAAATCCCTGGCCCAATTAAAATGTGCGACATCAAAAAAATATTTTTTGAATAATTAACTATAGAAAAGGCAATCCCTGGCGCAATTAAAATTTGCGATAGTAAAAAATTAATATTTGAAAAATTTACCATAGAAGAGGCAATCCCTGGCGTATTTAAAATTTGGCGACAGTAAAAAATTAATTTTTGAAAAATTTACTATAGAAAACGCAATCCCTGGCGCAATTAAAATTTGCGACAGTAAAAAATTATTTTTTGCAAAATTTACTATGGAAAGCAATCCCTGGTGTATTTAAAATTTGCGTCAGTAAAAAATTATTTTTTGAAAAATTTACTATAGAAAAGGCAATCCCTGGCGTAATTAAAATTTGCGACAGTAAAAAATTAGCTTTTGAATAATTTACTATAGAAAAGGCAATCCCTGGCGTAATTAAAATTTGCGACAGTAAAAAATTATTTTTTGAAAAATTTACTATAGAAAAGGCAATCCCTGGCGCAATTAAAATTTGCGAGAGTAAAAAATTATTTTTTGAATAATTTACTATAGAAAAGGCAATCCCTGGCGCAATTATAATTTGCGACAGTAAACAATTATTTTTTGAATGATTTACTATAGAAAAGGCAATCCCTGGCGTATTTAAAATTTGCGACAGTAAAAAATTATTTTTTGAAAAATTTACTATAGAAAAGGCAATCCCTGGCGTATTTAAAATTTGCGACAGTAAAAAATAATTTTTTGAAAAATTTATTATAGAAAAGGCAATCCCTGGCGTAGTTAAAATTTGCGACAGCAAAAAAATTAGTTTTTGAATAATTTACTATAGAAAAGGCAATCCCTGGCGTATTTAAATTTTGCGACAGTAAAAAATTATTTTTTGCAAAATTTACTATAGAAAAGGCAATCCCTGGCGCAATTAAAATTTGCGACAGTAAAAAATTATTTTTTGAATAATTTACTATAGAAAAGGCAATCCCTGGCGCAATTATAATTTGCGACAGTAAACAATTATTTTTTGAAAAATTTACTATAGAAAAGGCAATCCCTGGCGTATTTAAAATTTGCGACAGTAAAAAATTATTTTTTGAAAAATTTACTGTAGAAAAGGCAATCCCTGGCGTATTTAAAATTTGCGACAGTAAAAAATAATTTTTTTAAAAATTTATTATAGAAAAGGCAATCCCTGGCGTAATTAAAATTTGCGACAGCAATAAAATTAGTTTTTGAATAATTTACTATAGAAAAGGCAATCCCTGGCGTATTTAAAATTTGCGACAGTAAAAAATTATTTTTTGCAAAATTTACTATAGAAAAGGCAATCCCTGGCGTAATTAAAATTTGCGACAGTCAAAAGTTATTTTTTGAAAAATTTACTGTAGAAATGGGAATCCCTGGCGCAATTAAAATTTGCGACAGTAGAAAATTATTTTTTGAAAAATTTACTATAGAAAAGGCAATCCCTGGCGTAATTAAAATTTGCGACAGTAAAAAATTAGCTTTTGAATAATTTACTATAGAAAAGGCAATCCCTGGCGTAATTAAAATTTGCGACAGTAAAAAATTATTTTTTGAAAAATTTACTATAGAAAAGGCAATCCCTGGTGTTACGTACCTGTTATGAGATTGGCGGGTATTTTATCCAAAACACTTTTTGAGTTGTCGGACTCGTTTTATTTCCTTTCTACTTCTTTCACCAACTTATCCTTTCTCCTTTTTACAAACTTTTCACAAACTTCTGCTTATAAGCTTTTCACAATCTTATTCTTATAAACTTTTCACAATCTTATTCTCTTATTGTTTTAACTTTCCACAATCTGAATACTTTTTTTTTTCTTTTTGTAGCTTTTCAGAAACCGAGACCGACCTGACACCAAGTTAAACTAACTTCAACTCTTTTTTCTTTTTTAAACTAGACTGCCGTTTTTCAACTTATAAATCCGACTCGCTTTGTTTTTCAAAAATTCGACTACCGAACCGCCGCGTATAATATTTAAAATCCAACTCCCTAACTTGATCACATTTTTCTGTCATTAGCTTCGTTGTTCAGAGTAGAAAATGCTTAATTGCATTTTCTACCCTGAGAAAATTATTAAAAATTATTTTGTTCTGGACTTGTTTCAACAAGTCCAGAATATTTTTGATCGGATGGTCGCCTAAAAAATGTAATTTGACGCATTTGTCAACACCAGCTACCGTTCTGTCGTTCTGAAATCGCGCCGCGCATATACATAAAATGTATTTCGGCGGCGCGCATTTCTCACGACGAAAGCTTTTTTGTGATATGTATGTACGTTCGTACATACATATTGAAATTTTCACGACAAATCGTACTGAAGGTACGATTTGTCTTTTGCTTTATTTTTTTTTTTAAAGTAAATATTTCTACTGGCAAATTTTGCCTTCAGCAAAATTTGCCATGGGAATAATTTTATTTTAATTTATGGAATGTGATTGAATTGATAAGCTAACCATGTTTTAAGCATGGTTAGCTTATGTGAAAAATTTATGCTGGAAATATTTTAATGTTTCTTTTCTCTTCTTTTCCCTAATTCTATCCACTTCTAATTAGGTATTTGTTTTAGGCATGTAACATTTCTCCCCCGCCAAACGGAACGAGAGTCATTTTTGGGAGAGGAATGACTCTTGAGAAGGAAAAACAAACGCCCGGAAATCTTTTGATATTGGTGGTATAAACAAAACTATTTTGTTTAGCCACCGCTCTGAATTTCTTATCTTAGGTGTCGGATTACCATCTCGGGAATTGCGATGGCCTGGATGGAAGGAAACTTTTTGATTTAGGTTCACTCGAGTTTTCTTCTTCATCCGTGACAGTTGCCGAGCAGCTTTTTTTTTTTTTTTTTTTAAAAATCTGTAACATTGAGGTTGTATAATGTTATTTACACTACGCTTGAACAACAAGCCCCAGCATAGCCCGCCGGGTCTCACCTCCGTGGCCAGCTCCATTCACGTAATGTACGTAATTCCCGGATGGCGAGGCCCGATCCGGCTAGTTTTATTAAGGCGCGGGGAGCGGCCCTTCACCGTGTGGGGCGAGGACGCCGTAGCCGGCCATACTTATACTGTGGACTTGCCCTTATATCCGCACCAGGGCCAGGCTTGGGTTGTCAGAGGTGAGTGTTATTGAAAATATTTTTTTTTTGAATTCCCGATACTTATCCCATTTTTGTCTTCTTCTTTCAGGCGGTGCCCTAAATATATATGGACGACATGGTCTATGTGCCTGCTGCCACCCGGTGTTTGAGCCGGCTATTACCGCGATCATCCGGCCACTGATGGTCACCCCTCCCCCTCTCGGAGTTGAGGCTGTGGCCGAAGATGACTGGGACCTTGAGTGGCAGTGAGATAGTTTCCTGAAGGAGGAAAAAAATATTCTTTTGTCTTTTCTTTCCTTTTGTTTTTTATACTAATAATAAATAATAAAAAAAAACGTAAAAAAAAATAACAAAATATTTCCAAAATATTAATCTTTTTCTTTCTTTTTCTTCTCCCCTTTTTTTTCCTTTTCAGGGTATTTGTTTACATAGTTTCTCTTTGCGTACCCTTTTTTCAGGTATGTCTTATGTACATAATAATCTTCCGCCTGAGAAAAAGAGAATTATTCTTTGAAAGGGAATAATTCTCAGGGGAAGTTGTTGTGGTTGCTATTTTTGCGGCTCGGGTCTTGGTCGGTTCGGTTCAGTTTTACATTCAGTTTTTGTCTTTTTCTTATTTTGAAAGGTTCTTGCCTTAATCTGTTTACCTTAAGTCTAAAATTTTTTGTGTGTTATTATAATGATAGGAGTAGTAGCCTGGTATTAGGTATCTTTTTTTTTCTTCTATTTATGTATTATAATTTTATATTGGTAGTTTTTGACATTGTTCTTTGTGTTCTAATATATATCTTTTAAACCATTTTTTTTTCATTTATTCCTTTTATGTTCTAATATATATCTATAAACATTTTTTTTTTCATTTATTCCTTTTAAGTTTAGCTTATTATTTAATGCATTCTAAATTTTTAAGTTAGTATTGTCACTCTAATATTAATTACTATTTTTATTTATTTGTTATTTCTGTTACTATTAGTACCTTAGTAAAACTTCTTCCTTTTCTGTTTATCTATTTATGAATCTTATACATTTAATTTTATTGTAAACTATGCATTTTTGGGTACTTTTTCCTTAGTTATTTTATTCCTAACTTATATAATATAATTTTTTTTTTTTTTTTTTTTTATTTTAATTCATTTTTTTCTTTTATGGAAATTTAGTTTTAATGTGCTTTAGGACTTTCCGCCTGTTCCATATTTTAGTATATTTTATTTTTTCAGGTTAAAATTTTTATATGTATATCGTTGTACATATTTTACCAGGTCTACTTTTCCTATAAATTCTACTTTGATTAAGTGGCTCATGTTGACAGTATCAGTGTTCCCTTTTCTCTTTTTTTTTTTTTTTTTTTTTTTTTTTTTTTTTTTTTTTTTTTTTTTTTTTTTTTTTAACGATTTGGACTGATTTTGTTTTGGAGAGGCTTCTGGCTCGCCTTAAACTGGGTTGGGGAGCAGGTGTTCGCTCTTCTAAAGGAATTCCCTCTGATGAAATTTCTGGGTTACCTTGTGGTTGATTCCTCTGTTGTCTCATCTTGATGACAACAGGGTTAAGATATTTTACTGCCACAGCGATCATTATGGCCAGAACTAGTAGGCTCGTAAATGATAGAGAAGTTGTGGACAGGATATGGGAGTTTTTACTCGATATCTTTTCTTGGTATTTTATAATTTTGTTTTGGATTTCTTCCAGCGAATGGGTGTCGGTATAAATTGATTTATGGATATTGTCTCCCGTTAAGATTTCGATTTTCCCCAGACTGTGGTTTTGAGTTCCTTGTAAAATTTCAGTCAGGTTTACGTTGAGTAGAGAGTGGTTGAGCTCAGGAAACTGATTCGGCTGGATAATTTTTAGTGGAAATTTACTCTGACCTTCGTATTTAAGCACTTTGTCACCTATTTGAACTTGACATGTTTGCGTTATCTCTAATATCCCTTGTCCTTCCAGTTTCGAGATTACAAAGTGATCTGGACATGTGATGTGTAGCACCGTGGAGGTGGTAAAAGAAAATAGCCACGTATTGGGCTTACTTAATTTGATCAGCATGTCTTTTTGTGGGATTTGTACTCTGGTCTTGCATTTGGGCACTTCACTTAGAGGGTTGTATAGAAATTTAATGGCACATTCGTTGGACGTTGCCGCTTTGATTATAGGCGTGTTCAGCCGGCCTACATACGTGTTTTCTTCCAAATTACTTGTTATTTTTTTGAAATTTTTCATGTCATCGCCTCTTAATAAGAGAAATTCCTGAGTTTTTTCGCTATTGGCTATGTATGAATAACCAGGGTCTGGAATTAATGAGTAATTTGCAGACTTGGATACAGGATAGCATTGAATCTGTTGTAGCCTCATTTTTGGCAGATTAAAAATTGGGAGAGTAATTCTCACCACCAATTTATTCTGCATAAGGAGCGACTGAGCTCCTGCTGTCTGATATAGGACAGATAGACAATTTTGGTCATTTGGGCAATTCGAGGCCGTCTTGCGGTATATCTCCAACAGATTTTTGGGAGACATTAGGAGTGGATGAATATGATTGGTTTTACTAGCCATTATTATATCCAGGAGGGCTTGTTGTCGATATTCAACTTCGATGATTTGGAGCAATAAGCTTGATATAATATCTTGTCTCAATTTCCTCCTAGTTAAATCATCGGCCACATGGTGGAGATCGTTTATCTGGTGTGCTATTTTTTGTTGTCTGTCCATTAACATTGCCAGCGGTTTTTGAATCTTTTCCACACTGATTTGTTGTTTCTCTAGCTCGGCTAGGGCTTGTGTATTCGATTCAAGTTCTTCTAACCTGCTGTAAATTTCTTTTTCGTTGTTGCTGTCCATAGTTCCAAACAAATAGTGCATGGCATTGCCTATTCCATCAAATAGTGATCTGGCCTTGCGTTTTCCTGGTACTAGTTCCCTAATAGTTTCCGTGCGCTTTCGTACGCTGTCTATAATAGCGTGTATGTGTAGTTGCTGCACGTTACAGAGATCTTCTGGGTTTGTTATATTTATGCAGAGTTTATGCACTAAGTGCTCTGCATATTCTGCTAGCTTTATCTGTGCATCTAGTTCTTCCAAGTCTATCTCGGTGAGGACATTCCAGGTGTCATGATATACCATCAGATTTCCTAGGTCCTCGAAAAATATACCCGAGCCATTTAGCTGGGTTATTACATAAGGTTTGTCAGCGGTTGCTCCAGTTGTGTACTGGATGAAGAGGACAACTATGATGAATTTTAGCGCCATTTCTGTGGACAATTCAGGAGAAGAAAACAATCCTTTAAGCATACTTGTACGTACATTGTGCCGATTTAAACTGGGCAGTGGAGTGACTCCACCGCAAATGTTTATGGGGAGGTATTGAAATGAGGTTTAATGGACACTATAGTGGGAATTTCAAGTCAACCTGGTTCATTTTTGTTTGATATATTTTTATTCGAAATATGGTTTCAAACGGTTATTATGTACCGTTACCGTTCGCTTACCAATTTTGATTGTGGTATTCACATCAGTTGGTATTGCGATTACCTGATAAGGTCCTACCCAGATTTGGGAAAGCTTATGTTTTCTGCTTTCATTCTTGATGAGGACCTTGTCTCCTACATGGAAAGTTAGGGCCGTACTGTCTTATCGTAGTACCCCTTTGAGCGCTGTTTACTTGCCAATAAGTTCTTTCTTGCCGTGGCATATGATTTTTGGAGCTTATACTTCAGTATATGATAATAGCTCTCATGATTGTAAACGGGTTCGGGATCCCGTTTTAAATTTGAGGGGACATCCGCTGTGAAGCCGTATAGGCAGTCCATTGGGGTAAGTTTAGTACCCTCGTGTACACTATTGTTATACACGAATGCAGCGGTTCGTAGGTATTGGTCCCATGTTTTGGGATTTTCATCTACGATTGTTCGCAGGTATTCAATCAGCGGCCTGTGGGCACGCTCTAGTGCTCCGTTAGACTGGGGGTGGTATGCCGAAGTCTGTAACTTCTTTACCTTTAGAAGCTTACATACTCTTTTGAATAATTCACTCAGGAAATTTGTTCCCTGATCGGTGAGTATTCTTTTGGGTATGCGATAGCGCGTAACGATTTCATCAAAGAAAACTTGCGCTACTGTGACTGCTTCTGCATTAGGTATTGCATACCAGTCGACAAATTTTGTTAAATTATCTTGGAAGGTCAAGATATATTTGTTACCTGATGTGGTCTCTTCTAATGGACCTACAATATCGAGGTAAACTTTGTCGAACGGTTGCTCTGCGATGTCCGTGATAACCATTGGCATTTTATATTGTGGAGATGCTTTCATCGTCTGGCACTTTGGGCATTTTTTAATGTATTTTTTAATATCGCTAAGCATGTGTCTCCACCAATACTTGCGTCTTATGCGTTTGTAAGTTTTTATGACACCTTGATGGCCACCAAATGGAGAATCGTGATAATCTTTTAAGATTGTTCGGATTTCCGTAGCGCTCGTGATAACTTCGGGTGTCTTGCCAGTACTTACTTTTTGCTCAGGCGATGCTGGGTATAGTGTTTCCGCCTCAGTGTGTTGAATTTCGTTTTGGTCCGCTTTCGTGTGCTCTTCTGTCTCCACACTGGAGCTATTTAATGTCTCTTGAGCCTTTTGCTTCTGAGCTCGAGTCACGACGAAACAATGAGCGGATTTCTTCTTTCTCTTGTTATTTGTGGAATTGTTTTCCTCCACATCTGAGTCCATCGTGTGGTGGACTAGGGCTTCTACCGTTAAGGTATTGCCTAAACTGTCTTCTTTTAATGCTTGAGGGATGCGACTTAGTGCATCGGCATTAGTTTTGTACTTCCCTGGTTTATATTCGATGTTGTAATCGAATTCAGATAATTTGTGGTGAAATCTCACCAAACGGGAAGTAGGGTCTTTCACATTGAAGACACCTTTGAGAGGTTTATGGTCAGTATAGACCGTGAATTTCCGGCCTTGAAGATAGCACCTGAAATTCTTGGTAGCCCAGACAATAGCCAATAACTCTTTCTCTATAGTAGAGTAATTTCTTTCGGCTTTGTTTAATGTGCGGCTTGCATAGGCAATGGGCTTGTCCTTTCCGACTTCTCCTTGAGAAAGAACAGCCCCTAGAGCCTCGTTACTTGCGTCTGTAGTGAGATTAAAAGATTTCGAAAAATCTGGGTAAATTAAAAGTGGTGGAGAAATTAAAGCATTTTTTATGCTTTGGAATGCTTCTTGGCATTTCTCTGTCCAAGTGAATTTTACATCCTTTCGGAGTAAATTTGTGATTGGACGTACAATTTTGGAGAAGTCTGGAATGAATTTCCTGTAGTAATTGGCAAGTCCTAAAAATGACTGAACTTGTCTTACTGTTCTTGGAACAGGAAATGTTTGGACGCAGGCCGTCTTACTTGGGTCTGGTAGGGCTCCTTCGCTAGAACATTTATGTCCTAGGTAAACAACTTCTCTTCTTAGAAACTGGCACTTTTCTGGCTGCAGTTTTAAGTTGTTCTCTCTCAACTTATTGAAGACTTTCCTCAACTTTTCGTTGTGGTCATTTAAGTTTTTACCATAGATGACAATGTCATCTAGGTAGACAAAACATTCGAGGCCTTGTAGGCCTGTTAGGACGAAGTTCATTAGGCGTTGAAATGTGGCAGGGGCTCCTTTGAGCCCGAATGGCATACGCTTGAACTCGTAGTGCCCATAACTTGTGCTGAAAGCAGTTTTATGTCGATCTTTTTTGTCGACAAGGACTTGGTGATAGCCGTTGGCCAAATCGAGTGTGGTGAAATACCTTGCGTGACCTAGTTGGTCGAGAATATCCTCGATTCGGGGTAGCGGGAATGCATCTCCAATTGTCTTTTCGTTTAATTTACGAAAATCGACAACGACGCGCCACCTTTTTTCACCGTCAAGTCCCGCTTTCTTGGGGACAACTAGTAGAGGTGAATTCCAAGGGCTCTTACTAGACTGGACTATCCCGCTGTCTAGCATTTCTTTTAGCTGCTCGTTGATGACTTTCCGCTGTGTTTCAGGTAAGCGGTACATTTTTTGATTGATTGGTGCTTGATCTTGCACCAATGGAATATTATGCGTTATCGCATTTGTATAGGTGAGTTTGTCACCTTTGAGGAAGAAGATATCGTTATACTCTTCGCAGAGTTCTGATATCGAAATTTTTTCTTCCGCGGTTAAATTAGGGTCTAGGCTGAGTTCTTGCTCTAACCTAGAAATACGCGGATATTGTTTTGGGTCGTCCGGAGTCTCATTATCCGCGTATAGATATCGTACATGTTGTAATATTGCCGTTTTGTCGGCTGAACCTTGGTTTGACTTACTCTTCCTTTTAGGTTTTTGACCTGTAGATAGATGAGGATTTTGCGATTGCTTTTGAGGCTGTATTTCGTTGCTCTTAATAATTGACAGGGTATTTGCTTCCTGCCTTGTTGACGGCTGAGTTTGGTACACCTGTGGGGTCTTTGCCTTAGGTTGTGTGGGATACTCATGCGCGTCAATGCTACTGCTTTTTGACCATGTAGAATTTTTTGTGTTGTGTGACGGTGGAGTAATATGCACCTTTAATATAGGCTTTAGCGACTCGCTACCGTTTTTATATGGCCGTTGTTTGTTTAAGAGTGATTTATGCCTCGGGATTTTGGACGGAAGAGTTATATGCACCTTTTTGGCAGGCTTTAGCCACTCAGTTCCGTCTCTTGTGTTGTTTGATATTGCCTCTAAATTTGGTAGTGGAATGTGTGTTCTTTTGTGGTCTTTTGTGTGTGTTAATGGGACTAATATGTAGTCGTTTATTGGAAATAGCTGTAACTTTAAGCTATGTATGACTACTTGATGACTGTTAGCGTTGAGGATACTGACCAGCACTAATTCTTCTCCAGATGACAGCAAACTGTTTGCCAAGAAGACTCCATCGCTTATCTCTTGTGATAAACAGAGCATTTCTTCTTGAGTTTGTAACGGGACTGGGGCAACAATTTGAGCGCGGGCAGGTATGCAGATTGGTTCCTTAAAGGTAACCAATTGCTGCCTGATTTCATCGGTCTCTTGTTCGCCCAGACAGCCTTTTTCACATTCCTTGGGCTCTTTTGGAGCTTGGCAGCCAGCTTTTCTCGTTTGAGAAGCCTTGAAGACACTGCAGGTGGATAGTTCAGCCTGTTTAGACTCTACCTCTTCTGCAAGTGTTCTTACTTCGACTGCTTTTTCAGAATGTGGCTTGTCTGTTTCAAACTCTAATGGCAAAGCAAATTCGTCTGGATTAGTTTCCGTGCGAGGAAACCTTAGTGCCTTATTAGGACCCTCAACGTTACAGTTTTTTGCTAGGAAATCATTTCCTAGAAGTCCATCATCGGAAAGGCCAGGCAAGTTCTTTACGACTTGAAACTTGCAGGGAATTTTGTTTTTGAAAACGAAGTTTCCCTGGCAATTTCCCAGCGTCTTTCCGGTACCAAATGGGGTCTGAAGTGTACATGCCTCATTGTGGTTAATTTCTTTGAGATCTTTTAATGACCTTTTCTTTATTATACTAACCTCAGCGCCTGTGTCTACTACTAGTTTAGCTTGGCCGTTCAGGCCTATGTCTAAGGGTAGTTTTACTGTAGCGACACTGGAATCGGGCTGCTGAGGGGACCCTATTTTATTAGACGGGAGATTTATAGTCGAGCCGGGCAGTTTTGGGTCGACTGTACGTCGTTTCCCTGACTCCGGGCCTCCCATTTACGTTTTTGTTGGCAGTTAATTACTGCATGTCCAGAACGACCACAAAATTCACACTTTTTTCTTACGTTATATACTCTGGAATTGTTATTGGAATTCTGCGGCTCTCTAGGGCGTTGATTCGATGGTCCACCATTGTTGTGTGGTCTCTGGAAACTATTATTGTTTTTTCTGCAGTCACGCACGTCATGGTTATACATTTTACAGTTCACACAATAAGGCGTATTTTTCCTTTTGAGGCAATCAGCATATGTGTGGCCTCTTAGATTACAAAAACTACAACTGATTTTATTTAAATAATTATTTTTATTGTTTACATTAAAATTTCTATTTGGTGATTTTGGCTCCTGTTTTATATTTGCCTGTGTGAACTGTGATGGAAATGTACTGGTGCTTGTATTTGTGGGCACACTGTTTTGCCAGGTATCCTGTGCGCATGGTATTATGCCTGGATTATATATGGGGTGATTTGCAGGCGAATTATTTAGAATCCCTTGCGGATTACTTATCACAGGTGCATTTATTGACTGTGGTATTGGGTTCTGCACTGTACTGTATTGAAAGTGCCCTGGAGGTTGCAGAAATAGAGCACTTTGCTGGAGACGCTCCATGTCAAGCGCTCTTTGTACGAGGTCATCCACCGTGCCGTCTGTCATGGTCAGGAGGTATTGGCACATATACGGGTTATTGACGCCTGTTTTTAGTGCGTTTTTCGCGAAGTCTTCTAGCTGTGTTTTCACAGCGGGGGCTGCTGTAGCGCCATATTTGGACTCTGCTGCTTCATTACAGAGTGCCAGCATTTGTTTCACTCGTGCCGTGAAGGCTGTGAGGTTTTCCAAAGGATACTGCCTTGTAGTAATTAATTTATTTACCAGTTCCTGATAAGTTTCCCTAGGCAGGTATGTACGATTTAGCCGTTCTTCTACCTCTTTGAAAGTAGTAGGCATATTTGCGGCAAACAACTGGTAAGCTTCGCCTCGAAGTCTGGTGGGGAAGATTTGCAAAAATGCCGATAGTTCCTCCACCGAAATGCACTGGATTACCTGCCTGCAGCATCCTAGGAAAGTTTGGGGCTCCAGGCTCAATTTTGGGTGCTGCTCTCCCGAGAATAGGGGAACGAGCTGGGCAGTTAACTTGGCGATTTTCGCGTAATCTGCCATGTTTATATTGGGGATTCTGAAGCTTAAGTTTGATACTTTTGGGGAGCTAGTTTCTTCTATGCTGGTTTCCAAAAGGGAGTCGCCCAGCCAATTCCATAGGATTTCACTCACGGTGGAATCACTGACACTGTCTTCAATGGCACCTTCTCTTAATTCTACACTATTGTTTGTAATTTCTGTTTCGAGAGAGTGCGAGAGTTCCCCAAACTGCTTTAAGCTTTCTTTAAATTTTTCCGTACTTTCTTTGAATTGCGCGATTTGCTCAAGACGCCGTTCACGGGTCCTTTTGAGCTGTTTATCGATAGAATCGCACTGTACAACAGAAAGTTCGGAGGAGTCTCGCACTTTCCCCTCTAGATATTTTAAATAATTTTCTAAGTTAAAATTAGAAGGTCTTACTTGTGGGGGACCTGTAAGGATTGTCCCACTCCTTAATGTTACTCCTGGTGCTGTTGAATTTGTTCGGGGTGTTTGATTAGCACCCTCTGTTGCAGATGTTGCTCCCTCGTTGCCTCCTTCGTACCGGGACGGATCTTCCTGTGCGTCGCCCGGTGAGGAAGATTGTTGTGGAGTTGGTGGAATTGGTGAGATTTCCGGCGGCGTCTCCTGGTGGGAGCTTTCCTCGCTCATGGACCACCGTATGTAGAATTTGCAGCTAGGGGGGCTTCTGCCGTCTTAATTCCCTTGGTTCAAATTGAGAGGGGGGCTTATTGCCTTCTTCGAGGTCCCTCTCAATTCAGGATCGCTGGTTTTTGTGATTGAAGTTCTTTTGCTGCCGGGGGGGCCCGTGGCCTTCTTAAATTCCCCTGGATAAAAGCTGAAAGGGGGGCGCGTTGCCTACTTCGAAGTCCCTTTCAGATCCGGATCGCAGATTGTCGGTTGAGGATTCTTCCTTCAAGTTTCGCTTTGAAATTTTCGGCTGTGGACGTCTTATGTTCCTGGGCTGGGATGAAGCCCGCTATTGTCCCACGTTGGCACTTTGTGCTTTGATGAGGGGGTGGCTGCGTGTTTTTCAAACAGAGGCAGTTAAAGCTGTCCGACCCCGAGCGTTGGGAGCCGACTAGATCGAAATACTCCTGAAGCCAGACTCAACTTCAGGCGAAGGGTAGGGTGTCTTGCCCAGTATTCGATTTCGTCCTCAACTCCTTTTGATTCGTAGGATAGAGGGTTTTCGAGCGCTTATACTTTTGTTTTTTGTAAAGTAGGCTTCCTCTATCCTACCGGCTGCGCCAATTTTGTTATATACTCTTACCTTTCCAAACTGCTTTCGCTTCAATAATACTCCCTTCGTTTATAATGTTGACCTTTATTTTATGTTCCTTTACACTACACAAACTTGCTTTTTTTTTTAATTCTAGATATCAACTGATAAAACCTTTTTCAAGATTCCTTTTTTTTTCTATTTCACAAATTAAACTTTTTTTTATCTTCAACTTAATTTGGTGTCACAAATAAAACCGTTTTCGAATTTCAATGTACTTTGATGTTATCTCAACCGAAACCGCAGCGACCAAGTTCAAAACAAAACCGACCCGTTTACTTCTAAAAACTCGACCGTCAAAATGCCGTTTATCCAAATTTTTTCTCTAGTTCCACTCGATTTCGTTTTATAAATTCAATTGCCAAAATTTTTCGAATAACCCTCGATTTCGTTTTATAAATTTAATTCCCAACCGCCGTTTTTTAAGTCCCAAATCCAACTCCCTAACTTGATCACATTTTTCTGTCATCAAGCTTCGTTGTTCAGAGTAGAAAATGCTTAATTGCATTTTCTACCCTGAGAAAATTATTAAAAATTATTTTGTTCTGGACTTGTTTCAACAAGTCCAGAATATTTTTCATCGGATGGTCGCCTAAAAAATGTAATTTGACGCTTTTGTCAACACCAGCTACCGTTCTGTCGTTCTGAAATCGCGCCGCGCATATACATACAATGTATTTCGGCGGCGCGCATTTCTCACGACGAAAGCTTTTTTGTGATATGTATGTACGTTCGTACATACATATTGAAATTTTCACGACAAATCGTACTGAAGGTACGATTTGTCTTTTGCTTTATTTTTTTTTTTAAAGTAAATATTTCTACTGGCAAATTTTGCCTTCAGCAAAATTTGCCATGGGAATAATTTTATTTTAATTTATGGAATGTGAAGAAAATTGCTGACGCAATTTTCTTCACTGATTGAATTGATAAGCTAACCATGTTTTAAGCATGGTTAGCTTATGTGAAAAATTTATGCTGGAAATATTTTAATGTTTCTTTTCTTTTCTTTTCCCTAATTCTATCCACTTCTAATTAGGTATTTGTTTTAGGCATGTAACACTGGCGCAATTAAAATTTGCGACAGTAAAAAATTATTTTTTGAATAATTTACTATAGAAAAGGCAATCCCTGGCGCAATTATAATTTGCGACAGTAAACAATTATTTTTTGAAAAATTTACTATAGAAAAGGCAATCCCTGGCGTATTTAAAATTTGCGACAGTTAAAAATTAATATTTGAAAAATTTTCTATAGAAAAGGCAATCCCTGGCGTAATTAAAATTTGCGACAGTAAAAAATTAGTTTTTGAATAATTTACTATAGAAAAGGCAATCCCTGGCGTATTTAAAATTTGCGACAGTAAAAAATTATTTTTTGAAAAATTTACTGTAGAAAAGGCAATCCCTGGCGTATTTAAAATTTGCGACAGTAAAAAATAATTTTTTGAAAAATTTATTATAGAAAAGGCAATCCCTGGCGTAATTAAAATTTCCGACAGCAAAAAATTATTTTTTGAAAAATTTACTATAGAAAAGGCAATAACTGGCGCAATTAAAATTTGCGACAGTAAAAAATTATTTTTTGAATAATTTATTATAGAAAAGGCAATCCCTGGCGCAATTATAATTTGCGACAGTAAACAATGACTTTTTGAAAAATTTACTATAGAAAAGGCAATCCCTGGCGTATTTAAAATTTGCGACAGTAAAAAATTAATATTTGAAAAATTTACTATAGAAAAGGCAATCCCTGGCGTAATTAAAATTTGCGACAATAAAAAATTAGTTTTTGAATAATTTACTATAGAAAAGGCAATCCCTGGCGTATTTAAAATTTGCGACAGTAAAAAATTATTTTTTGAAAAATTTACTGTAGAAAAGGCAATCCCTGGCGCAATTAAAATTTGCGACAGTAGAAAATTATTTTTTGAAAAATTTACTATAGAAAAGGCAATCCCTGGCGTAATTAAAATTTGCGACAGTAAAAAATTAGCTTTTGAATAATTTCCTATAGAAAAGGCAATCCCTGGCGTAATTAAAATTTGCGACAGTAAAAAATTATTTTTTGAATAATTTACTATAGAAAAGGCAATCCCTGGCGCAATTATAATTTGCGACAGTAAACAATTATTTTTTGAAAAATTTACTATAGAAAAGGCAATCCCTGGCGTAATTAAAATTTGCGACAGTAAAAAATTAGTTTTTGAATAATTTACTATAGAAAAGGCAATCCCTGGCGTATTTAAAATTTGCGACAGTAAAAAATTATTTTTTGAAAAATTTACTGTAGAAAAGGCAATCCTTGGCGTATTTAAAATTTGCGACAGTAAAAAATAATTTTTTGAAAAATTTATTATAGAAAAGGCAATCCCTGGCGTAATTAAAATTTGCGACAGCAAAAAATTATTTTTTGAAAAATTTACTATAGAAAAGGCAATCCCTGGCGCAATTAAAATTTGCGACAGTAAAAAATTATTTTTTGAATAATTTACTATAGAAAAGGCAATCCCTGGCGTAATTAAAATTTGCGACAGTAAAAAATTAGTTTTTGAATAATTTACTATAGAAAAGGCAATCCCTGGCGTATTTAAAATTTGCGACAGTAAAAAATTATTTTTTGAAAAATTTACTGTAGGAAAGGCAATCCCTGGCGCAATTAAAATTTGCGACAGTAGAAAATTATTTTTTGAAAAATTTACTATAGAAAAGGCAATCCCTGGCGTAATTAAAATTTGCGACAGTAAAAAATTAGCTTTTGAATAATTTACTATAGAAAAGGCAATCCCTGGCGCAATTATAATTTGCGACAGTAAACAATTATTTTTTGAAAAATTTACTATAGAAAAGGCAATCCCTGGCGTATTTAAAATTTGCGACAGTAAAAAATTAATATTTGAAAAATTAACTATAGAAAAGGCAATCCCTGGCGTAATTAAAATTTGCGAAAGTAAAAAATTAGTTTTTGAATAATTTACTATAGAAAAGGCAATCCCTGGCGTATTTAAAATTTGCGACAGTAAAAAATTATTTTTTTAAAAATTTACTGTAGAAAAGGCAATCCCTGGCGTATTTAAAATTTGCGACAGTAAAAAATAATTTTTTGAAAAATTTATTATAGAAAAGGCAATCCCTGGCCTAATTAAAATTTGCGACAGCAAAAAAATTAGTTTTTGAATAATTTACTATAGAAAAGGCAATCCCTGGCGTATTTAAAATTTGCGACAGTAAAAAATTATTTTTTGAAAAATTTACTGTAGAAAAGGCAATCCCTGGCGTATTTAAAATTTGCGACAGTAAAAAATTATTTTTTGCAAAATTTACTATAGAAAAGGCAATCCCTGGCGTAATTGAAATTTGCGACAGTAAAAAATATTTTTTGAATAATTTACTATAGAAAAGGCAATCCCTGGCGCAATTATAATTTGCAACAGTAAACAATTATTTTTTGAAAAATTTACTATAGAAAAGGCAATCCCTGGCGTATTTAAAATTTGCGATAGTAAAAAATTAATATTTGAAAAATTTACTATAGAAAAGGCAATCCCTGGCGTAATTAAAATTTGGGACAGTAAAAAATTAGTTTTTGAATAATTTACTATAGAAAAGGCAATCCCTGGCGTATTTAAAATTTGCGACAGTAAAAAATTATTTTTTGAAAAATTTACTGTAGAAAAGGCAATCCCTGGCATATTTAAAATTTGCGACAGTAAAAAATAATTTTTTGAAAAATTTATTATAGAAAAGGCAATCCCTGGCGTAATTAAAATTTGCGACAGCAAACAAATTAGTTTTTGAATAATTTACTATAGAAAAGGCAATCCCTGGCGTATTTAAAATTTGCGACAGTAAAAAATTATTTTTTGCAAAATTTACTATAGAAAAGGCAATCCCTGGCGTAATTAAAATTTGCGACAGTAAAAAGTTATTTTTTGAAAAATTTACTGTAGAAAAGGCAATCCCTGGCGCAATTAAAATTTCCGACAGTAAAAAATTAGTTTTTGAATAATTTACTATAGAAAAGGCAATCCCTGGCGTAATTAAAATTTGCGACAGCAAAAAATTATTTTTTGAAAAATTTACTATAGAAAAGGCAATCCCTGGCGCAATTAAAATTTGCGACAGTAACAAACTATTTTCTGAATAATTTACTATAGAAAAGGCAATCCCTGGCGCAATTAAAATTTGCGACAGTAAAAAATTAATTTTTGAAAAATTTACTATAAAAAAGGCAATCCCTGGCGCAATTATAATTTGCGACAGTAAAAAATTTTTTTTTGAAAGATTTACTATAGAAATGGCAAACCCTGGCGTATTTAAAATTTGCGACAGTAAAAAATTAATATTTGAAAAATTTACTATAGAAAAGGCAATCCCTGGCGTATTTAAAATTTGCGACAGTGAAAAATTATTTTTTGAAAAATTTACTATAGAAAAGGCAATCCCTGGCGTAATTAAAATTAGCGACAGTAAAAAATTAGTTTTTGAATAATTTACTATAGAAAAGGCAATCCCTGGCGCAATTATAATTTGCGACAGAAAAAAATTATTTTTTGAAAAATTTGCTATAGAAAAGGCAATCCCTGGCGTATTTAAAATTTGCGACAGTAAAAAGTTAATATTTGTAAAATTTACTATAGAAAAGGCAATCCCTGGCGTAATTAAAATTTGCGACAGCAAAAAAATTAATTTTTGAAAAATTTACTATAGAAAAGGCAATCCCTGGCGTAATTAAAATTAGCGACAGTAAAAAATTAGTTTTTGAATAATTTACTATAGAAAAGGCAATCCCTGGCGTAATTAAAATTTGCGACAGCAAAAAAATTAATTTTTGAAAAATTTACTATAGAAAAGGCAATCCCTGGCGTAATTAAAATTATCGACAGTAAAAAATTAGTTTTTGAATAATTTACTATAGAAAAGGCAATCCCTGGCGTAATTAAAATTTGCGACAGTAAAAAATTAGTTTTTGAATAATTTACTATAGAAAAGGCAATCCCTGGCGTAATTAAAATTTGCGACAGTAAAAAATTATTTTTTGAAAAATTTACTATAGAAACGGCAATCCCTGGCGCAATTAAAATTTGCGACAGTAAAAAATTATTTTTTGAATAATTTACTATAGAAAAGGCAATCCCTGGCGCAATTATAATTTGCGACAGAAAAAAATTATTTTTTGAAAAATTTGCTATAGAAAAGGCAATCCCTGGCGTATTTAAAATTTGCGACAGTAAAAAGTTAATATTTGTAAAATTTACTATAGAAAAGGCAATCCCTGGCGTAATTAAAATTTGCGACAGCAAAAAATTAATTTTTGAAAAATTTACTATAGAAAAGGCAATCCCTGGCGTAATTAAAATTAGCGACAGTAAAAAATTAGTTTTTGAATAATTTACTATAGAAAAGGCAATCCCTGGCGTAATTAAAATTTGCGACAGTAAAAAATTATTTTTTGAAAAATTTACTATAGAAAAGGCAATCCCTGGCGTATTTAAAATTTGCGACAGTAAAAAGTTAATATTTGAAAAATTTACTATATAAAAGGCAATCCCTGGCGTATTTAAAATTTGCGACATTAAAAAATTATTTTTTGAAAAATTTATTATAGAAAAGGCAATCCCTGGCGTAATTAAAATTTGCGACAGCAAAAAAATTAGTTTTTGAATAATTTACTATAGAAAAGGCAATCCCTGGCGTATTTAAAATTTACGACAGTAAAAAATTATTTTTTGCAAAATTTACTATAGAAAAGGCAATCCCTGGCGTAATTAAAATTTGCGACAGTAAAAAGTTATTTTTTGAAAAATTTACTGTAGAAAAGGCAATCCCTGCGCAATTAAAATTTGCGACAGTAGAAAATTATTTTTTGAAAAATTTACTATAGAAAAGGCAATCCGTGGCCCAATTAAAATGTGCGACAGTAAAAAATTATTTTTTGAAAAATTTACTATAGAAAAGGCAATCCGTGGCCCAATTAAAATGTGCGACAGTAAAAAATTATTTTTGAATAATTTACTATAGAAAAGGCAATCCCTGGCGTAATTAAAATTTGCGACAGTAAAAAATTATTTTTTGAAAAATTTACTATAGAAAAGGCAATCCCCGGCGCAATTAAAATTTGCGACAGTAAAAAATTATTTTTTGAATAATTTACTATAGAAGAGGCAATCCCTGGCGCAATTAAAATTTGCGACAGTAAAAAATTATTTTTTGCAAAATTTACTATAGAAAAGGCAATCCCTGGCGCAATCAAAATTTGCGACAGTAAAAAATTATTTTTTGAAAAATTTACTGTAGAAAAGGCAATCCGTGGCCCAATTAAAATGTGCGACAGTAAAAAATTATTTTTTGAATAATTTACTATAGAAAAGGCAATTCCTGGCGCAATTAAAATTTGCGATAGTAAAAAATTAATATTTGAAAAATTTACTATAGAAGAGGCAATCAATCCCTGGCGTATTTAAAATTTGGCGACAGTAAAAAATTAATTTTTGAAAAATTTACTATAGAAAAGGCAATCCCTGGCGCAATTAAAATTTGCGACAGTAAAAAATTATTTTTTGCAAAATTTACTATAGAAGAGGCAATCCCTGGCGTATTTAAAATTTGTGAGAGTATAAAATTAATTTTTGAAAAATTTACTATAGAAAAGGCAATCCCTGGCGTATTTTAAATTTGCGACAGTAAAAAATTAATTTTTGAAAAATTTACTATAGAAAAGGCAATCCCTGGCGCAATTAAAACTTGCGGCAGTAAATAATTATTTTTTGCAAAATTTACTATAGAAGAGGCAATCCCTGGCGTATTTAAAATTTGCGACAGTAAAAATTTAATTTGTGAAAAATTTACTATAGAAATGGCAATCCCTGGCGTAAATATTATTTTTTACAGTACAAAAATAATTTTTGAAAAATTTACTTTAGAAAAGGCAATCCCTGGCGCAATTAAAATTTGCGGCAGTAAAAAATTATTTTTTGCAAAATTTACTATAGAAGAGGCAAACCCTGGCGTATTTAAAATTTGCGACCGTATAAAATTAATTTTGAAAAATTTACTATAGAAAAGGCAATCCCTGGGGTATTTAAAATTTGCGACAGTAAAAAATTAATTTGTGAAAAATTTACTATAGAAAGGCAATCCCTGGCGTAATTAAAATTTGCGACAGTACAAAAATAATTTTTGAAAAATTTACTATAGAAAAGGCAATCCCTGGCGCAATTAAAATTTCCGACAGTAAAAAATTATTTTTTGCAAAATTTACTATTGAAGGGGCAATCCCTGGCGTATTTAAAATTTGCGACAGTATAAAATTAATTTTTGAAAATTTTACTATAGAAAAGGCAATCCCTGGCGCAGTTAAAATTTGCGACAGTAGAAAATTATTTTTGCAAAATTTACTATAGAAAGGCAATCCCTGGCGTATTTAAAATTTGCGTCAGTAAAAAATTATTTTTTGAAAAATTTACTATAGAAAAGGCAATCCCTGGCGTAATTAAAATTTGCGACAGTAAAAAATTAGTTTTTGAATAATTTACTATAGAAAAGGCAATCCCTGGCGTAATTAAAATTTGCGACAGTAAAAAATTATTTTTTGAAAAATTTACTATAGAAAAGGCAATCCCTGGCACAATTAAAATTTGCGACAGTAAAAAATTAATATTTGAAAAATTTACTATAGAAAAGGCAATCCCTGGCGTATTTAAAATTTGCGACAGTAAAAAATAATTTTTTGAAAAATTTATTATAGAAAAGGCAATCCCTGGCGTAATTAAAATTTGCGACAGCAAAAAAATTAGTTTTTGAATAATTTACTATAGAAAAGGCAATCCCTGGCGTATTTAAAATTTGCGACAGTAAAAAATTATTTTTTGCAAAATTTACTATAGAAAAGGCAATCCGTGGCGCAATTAAAATTTGCGACAGTAGAAAATTATTTTTTGAAAAATTTACTATAGAAAAGGCAATCCCTGGCGTCATTAAAATTTGCGACAGCAAAAAAATTAATTTTTGAAAAATTTACTATAGAAAAGGCAATCCTTGACGTATTTATAATTTGCGACAGTAAAAAATTATTTTTTGAAAAATTTACTATAGAAAAGGCGATCCCTGGCGTAATTAAAATTTGCGACAGTAAAAAATTAATTTTTGAATAATTTACTATAGAAAAGGCAATTCCTGGCGTAATTAAAATTTGCGACAGTAAAAAATTATTTTTTGAAAAATTTACTATAGAAGAGGCAATCCCTGGCGCAATTAAAATTTGCGACAGTAAAAAATTATTTTTCGAATAATTTACTATAGAAAAGGCAATCCCTGGCGCAATTAAAATTTGCGACAGTAAAAAATTAATTTTTGAAAAATTTACTATAGAAAAGGCAATCCCTGGCGCAATTATAATTTGCGACAGTAAAAAAATGATTTTTTGAAAAAGTTACTATAGAAAAGACAATCCCTGGCGTATTTAAAATTTGCGACAGTAAAAAATTAATATTTGAAAAATATACTATAAAAAAGGCAATCCCTGGCGTATTTAAAATTTGCGACAGTAAAAAATTATTTTTTGAAAAATTTACTATAAAAATGGCAATCCCTGGCGTAATTAAAATTTGCGACAGTAAAAAATTAGTTTTTGAATAATTTAATATAGAAAAGGCAATCCCTGCCGTATTTAAAATTTGCGACAGTAAAAAATTATTTTTTGAAAAATTTACTGTAGAAAAGGCAATCCCTGGCCCAATTAAAATGTGCGACAGTAAAAAATTATTTTTTGAATAATTAACTATAGAAAAGGCAATCCCTGGCGCAATTAAAATTTGCGATAGTAAAAAATTAATATTTGAAAAATTTACTATAGAAGAGGCACTGCCTGGCGTATTTAAAATTTAGCGACAGTAAAAAATTAATTTTTGAAAAATTTACTAAAGAAAAGGCAATCCCTGGCGCAATTAAAATTTGCGACAGTAAAAAATTATTTTTTGCAAAATTTACTATAGAAAGGCAATCCCTGGCGTATTTAAAATTTGCGTCAGTAAAAAATTATTTTTTGAAAAATTTACTATAGAAAAGGCAATCCCTGGCCTAATTAAAATTTGCGACAGTAAAAAATTAGTTTTTGAATAATTTACTATAGAAAAGGCAATCTCTGGCGTAATTAAAATTTGCGACAGTAAAAAATTATTTTTTGAAAAATTTACTATAGAAAAGGCAATCCCTGGCGCAATTAAAATTTGCGACAGTAAAAAATTATTTTTTGAATAATTTACTATAGATAAGGCAATCCCTGGCCCAATTAAAATGTGCGACAGTAAAAAATTATTTTTTGAATAATTAACTATAGAAAAGGCAATCCCTGGCGCAATTAAAATTTGCGATAGTAAAAAATTAATATTTGAAAAATTTACTATAGAAGAGGCAATCCCTGGCGTATTTAAAATTTGGCGACAGTAAAAAATTAATTTTTGAAAAATTTACTATAGAAAAGGCAATCCCTGGCGTATTTAAAATTTGCGACAGTAAAAAATTATTTTTTGAAAAATTTACTATAGAAAAAGGCAATCCCTGGCGTAATTAAAATTTGCGACAGTAAGAAATTAGTTTTTGAATAATTTACTATAGAAAAGGCAATCCCTGGCTTATTTAAAATTTGCGACAGTAAAAAATTATTTTTTGCAAAATTTACTATAGAAAGGCAATCCCTGGCGTATTTAAAATTTGCGTCAGTAAAAAATTATTTTTTGAAAAATTTACTATAGAAAAGGCAATCCCTGGCGTAATTAAAATTTGCGACAGTAAAAAATTAGTTTTTGAATAATTTACTATAGAAAAGGCAATCCCTGGCGTAATTAAAATTTGCGACAGTAAAAAATTATTTTTTGAAAAATTTACTATAGAAAAGGCAATCCCTGGCGCAATTAAAATTTGCGACAGTAAAAAATTATTTTTTGAATAATTTACTATAGAAAAGGCAATCCCTGGCGCAATTATAATTTGCGACAGAAAAAAATTATTTTTTGAAAAATTTGCTATAGAAAAGGCAATCCCTGGCGTATTTAAAATTTGCGACAGTAAAAAGTTAATATTTGTAAAATTTACTATAGAAAAGGCAATCCCTGGCGTAATTAAAATTTGCGACAGCAAAAAAATTAATTTTTGAAAAATTTACTATAGAAAAGGCAATCCCTGGCGTAATTAAAATTAGCGACAGTAAAAAATTAGTTTTTGAATAATTTACTATAGAAAAGGCAATCCCTGGCGCAATTATAATTTGCGACAGAAAAAAATTATTTTTGAAAAATTTGCTATAGAAAAGGCAATACCTGGCGTATTTAAAATTTGCGACAGTAAAAAGTTAATATTTGTAAAATTTACTATAGAAAAGGCAATCCCTGGCGTAATTAAAATTTGCGACAGCAAAAAAATTAATTTTTGAAAAATTTACTATAGAAAAGGCAATCCCTGGCGTAATTAAAATTAGCGACAGTAAAAAATTAGTTTTTGAATAATTTACTATAGAAAAGGCAAGCCCTGGCGTAATTAAAATTTGCGACAGCAAAAAAATTAATTTTTGAAAAATTTACTGTAGAAAAGGCAATCCCTGGCCCAATTAAAATGTGCGACAGTAAAAAATTATTTTTTGAATAATTAACTATAGAAAAGGCAATCCCTGGCGCAATTAAAATTTGCGATAGTAAAAAATTAATATTTGAAAAATTTACTATAGAAGAGGCACTGCCTGGCGTATTTAAAATTTGGCGACAGTAAAAAATTAATTTTTGAAAAATTTACTAAAGAAAAGGCAATCCCTGGCGCAATTAAAATTTGCGACAGTAAAAAATTATTTTTTGCAAAATTTACTATAGAAAGGCAATCCCTGGCGTATTTAAAATTTGCGTCAGTAAAAAATTATTTTTTGAAAAATTTACTATAGAAAAGGCAATCCCTGGCCTAATTAAAATTTGCGACAGTAAAAAATTAGTTTTTGAATAATTTACTATAGAAAAGGCAATCTCTGGCGTAATTAAAATTTGCGACAGTAAAAAATTATTTTTTGAAAATTTACTATAGAAAAGGCAATCCCTGGCGCAATTAAAATTTGCGACAGTAAAAAATTATTTTTTGAATAATTTACTATAGATAAGGCAATCCCTGGCCCAATTAAAATGTGCGACAGTAAAAAATTATTTTTTGAATAATTAACTATAGAAAAGGCAATCCCTGGCGCAATTAAAATTTGCGATAGTAAAAAATTAATATTTGAAAAATTTACTATAGAAGAGGCAATCCCTGGCGTATTTAAAATTTGGCGACAGTAAAAAATTAATTTTTGAAAAATTTACTATAGAAAAGGCAATCCCTGGCGTATTTAAAATTTGCGACAGTAAAAAATTATTTTTTGAAAAATTTACTATAGAAAAGGCAATCCCTGGCGTAATTAAAATTTGCGACAGTAAAAAATTAGTTTTTGAATAATTTACTATAGAAAAGGCAATCCCTGGCTTATTTAAAATTTGCGACAGTAAAAAATTATTTTTTGCAAAATTTACTATAGAAAGGCAATCCCTGGCGTATTTAAAATTTGCGTCAGTAAAAAATTATTTTTTGAAAAATTTACTATAGAAAAGGCAATCCCTGGCTTAATTAAAATTTGCGACAGTAAAAAATTAGTTTTTGAATAATTTACTATAGAAAAGGCAATCCCTGGCGTAAGTAAAATTTGCGACAGTAAAAAATTATTTTTGAAAAATTTACTATAGAAAAGGCAATCCCTGGCGCAATTAAAATTTGCGACAGTAAAAAATTATTTTTTGAATAATTTACTATAGAAAAGGCAATCCCTGGCGCAATTATAATTTGCGACAGAAAAAAATTATTTTTGAAAAATTTGCTATAGAAAAGGCAATCCCTGGCGTATTTAAAATTTGCGACAGTAAAAAGTTAATATTTGTAAAATTTACTATAGAAAAGGCAATCCCTGGCGTAATTAAAATTTGCGACAGCAAAAAAATTAATTTTTGAAAAATTTACTATAGAAAAGGCAATCCCTGGCGTAATTAAAATTAGCGACAGTAAAAAATTAGTTTTTGAATAATTTACTATAGAAAAGGCAATCCTGGCGCAATTATAATTTGCGACAGAAAAAAATTATTTTTTGAAAAATTTGCTATAGAAAAGGCAATACCTGGCGTATTTAAAATTTGCGACAGTAAAAAGTTAATATTTGTAAAATTTACTATAGAAAAGGCAATCCCTGGCGTAATTAAAATTTGCGACAGCAAAAAAATTAATTTTTGAAAAATTTACTATAGAAAAGGCAATCCCTGGCGTAATTAAAATTAGCGACAGTAAAAAATTAGTTTTTGAATAATTTACTATAGAAAAGGCAATCCCTGGCGTAATTAAAATTTGCGACAGCAAAAAAATTAATTTTTGAAAAATTTACTATAGAAAAGGCAATCCCTGGCGTAATTAAAATTAGCGACAGTAAAAAATTAGTTTTTGAATAATTTACTATAGAAAAGGCAATCCCTGGCGTAATTAAAATTTGCGACAGTAAAAAATTAGTTTTTGAATACTTTACTATAGAAAAGGCAATCCCTGGCGTAATTAAAATTTGCGACAGTAAAAAATTATTTTTTGAAAAATTTACTATAGAAAAGGCAATCCTTGGCGCAATTAAAATTGCGACAGTAAAAAATTATTTTTTGAATAATTTACTATAGAAAAGGCAATCCCTGGCGCAATTATAATTTGCGACAAAAAAAAATTATTTTTTGAAAAATTTGCTATAGAAAAGGCAATCCCTGGCGTATTTAAAATTTGCGACAGTAAAAAGTTAATATTTGTAAAATTTACTATAGAAAAGGCAATCCTGGCGTAATTAAAATTTGCGACAGCAAAAAAATTAATTTTTGAAAAATTTACTATAGAAAAGGCAATACCTGGCGTATTTAAAATTTGCGACAGTAAAAAGTTAATATTTGTAAAATTTACTATAGAAAAGGCAATCCCTGGCGTAATTAAAATTTGCGACAGCAAAAAAATTAATTTTTGAAAAATTTACTGTAGAAAAGGCAATCCCTGGCGCAATTAAAATTAGCGACAGTAAAAAATTATTTTTTGAATAATTTACTATAGAAAAGGCAATCCCTGGCGTAATTAAAATTTTGCGACAGCAAAAAAATTAATTTTTGAAAAATTTACTATAGAAAAGGCAATCCCTGGCGTAATTAAAATTAGCGACAGTAAAAAATTAGTTTTTGAATAATTTACTATAGAAAAGGCAATCCCTGGCGTAATTAAAATTTGCGACAGTAAAAAATTAGTTTTTGAATAATTTACTATAGAAAAGGCAATCCCTGGCGTAATTAAAATTTGCGACAGTAAAAAATTATTTTTTAAAAAATTTACTATAGAAAAGGCAATCCCTGGCGCAATTAAAATTTGCGACAGTAAAAAATTATTTTTTGAATAATTTACTATAGAAAAGGCAATCCCTGGCGCAATTATAATTTGCGACAAAAAAAAATTATTTTTTGAAAAATTTGCTATAGAAAAGGCAATCCCTGGCGTATTTAAAATTTGCGACAGTAAAAAGTTAATATTTGTAAAATTTACTATAGAAAAGGCAATCCCTGGCGTAATTAAAATTTGCGACAGCAAAAAAATTAATTTTTGAAAAATTTACTATAGAAAAGGCAATCCCTGGCGTAATTAAAATTTGCGACAGTAAAAAGTTAATATTTGTAAAATTTACTATAGAAAAGGCAATCCCTGGCGTAATTAAAATTTGCGACAGTAAAAAGTTATTTTTTGAAAAATTTACTGTAGAAAAGGCAATCCCTGGCGCAATTAAAATTTGCGACAGTAGAAAATTATTTTTTGAAAAATTTACTATAGAAGAGGCAATCCGTGGCCCAATTAAAATGTGCGACAGTAAAAAATTATTTTTTGAAAAATTTACTATAGAAAAGGCAATCCGTGGCCCAATTAAAATGTGCGACAGTAAAAAATTATTTTTTGAATAATTTACTATAGAAAAGGCAATCCCTGGCGTAATTAAAATTTGCGACAGTAAAAAATTATTTTTTGAAAAATTTACTATAGAAAAGGCAATCCCCGGCGCAATTAAAATTTGCGACAGTAAAAAATTATTTTTTGAATAATTTACTATAGAAGAGGCAATCCCTGGCGCAATTAAAATTTGCGACAGTAAAAAATTATTTTTTGCAAAATTTACTATAGAAAAGGCAATCCCTGGCGCAATTAAAATTTGCGATAGTAAAAAATTAATATTTGAAAAATTTACTATAGAAGAGGCAATCAATCCCTGGCGTATTTAAAATTTGGCGACAGTAAAAAATTAATTTTTGAAAAATTTACTATAGAAAAGGCAATCCCTGGCGCAATTAAAATTTGGGACAGTAAAAAATTATTTTTTGCAAAATTTACTATAGAAGAGGCAATCCCTGGCGTATTTAAAATTTGTGAGAGTATAAAATTAATTTTTGAAAAATTTACTATAGAAAAGGCAATCCCTGGCGTATTTTAAATTTGCGACAGTAAAAAATTAATTTTTGAAAAATTTACTATAGAAAAGGCAATCCCTGGCGCAATTAAAACTTGCGGCAGTAAATAATTATTTTTTGCAAAATTTACTATAGAAGAGGCAATCCCTGGCGTATTTAAAATTTGCGACAGTAAAAATTTAATTTGTGAAAAATTTACTATAGAAATGGCAATCCCTGGCGTAAATATTATTTTTTACAGTATAAAAATAATTTTTGAAAAATTTACTTTAGAAAAGGCAATCCCTGGCGCAATTAAAATTTGCGGCAGTAAAAAATTATTTTTTGCAAAATTTACTATAGAAGAGGCAAACCCTGGCGTATTTAAAATTTGCGACCGTATAAAATTAATTTTTGAAAAATTTACTATAGAAAAGGCAATCCCTGGGGTATTTAAAATTTGCGACAGTAAAAAATTAATTTGTGAAAAATTTACTATAGAAAGGCAATCCCTGGCGTAATTAAAATTTGCGACAGTACAAAAATAATTTTTGAAAAATTTACTATAGAAAAGGCAATCCCTGGCGCAATTAAAATTTGCGACAGTAAAAAATTATTTTTTGCAAAATTTACTATTGAAGAGGCAATCCCTGGCGTATTTAAAATTTGCGACAGTATAAAATTAATTTTGAAAAATTTACTATAGAAAAGGCAATCCCTGGCGCAGTTAAAATTTGCGACAGTAGAAAATTATTTTTTGCAAAATTTACTATAGAAAGGCAATCCCTGGCGTATTTAAAATTTGCGTCAGTAAAAAATTATTTTTTGAAAAATTTACTATAGAAAAGGCAATCCCTGGCGTAATTAAAATTTGCGACAGTAAAAAATTAGTTTTTGAATAATTTACTATAGAAAAGGCAATCCCTGGCGTAATTAAAATTTGCGACAGTAAAAAATTATTTTTTGAAAAATTTACTATAGAAAAGGCAATCCCTGGCACAATTAAAATTTGCGACAGTAAAAAATTAATATTTGAAAAATTTACTATAGAAAAGGCAATCCCTGGCGTATTTAAAATTTGCGACAGTAAAAAATAATTTTTTGAAAAATTTATTATAGAAAAGGCAATCCCTGGCGTAATTAAAATTTGCGACAGCAAAAAAATTAGTTTTTGAATAATTTACTATAGAAAAGGCAATCCCTGGCGTATTTAAAATTTGCGACAGTAAAAAATTATTTTTTGCAAAATTTACTATAGAAAAGGCAATCCCTGGCGTAATTAAAATTTGCGACAGTAAAAAGTTATTTTTTGAAAAATTTACTGTAGAAAAGGCAATCCCTGGCGCAATTAAAATTTGCGACAGTAGAAAATTATTTTTTGAAAAATTTACTATAGAAAAGGCAATCCCTGGCGTCATTAAAATTTGCGACAGCAAAAAAATTAATTTTTGAAAAATTTACTATAGAAAAGGCAATCCTTGACGTATTTATAATTTGCGACAGTAAAAAATTATTTTTTGAAAAATTTACTATAGAAAAGGCAATCCCTGGCGTAATTAAAATTTGCGACAGTAAAAAATTAGTTTTTGAATAATTTACTATAGAAAAGGCAATTGCTGGCGTAATTAAAATTTGCGACAGTAAAAAATTATTTTTTGAAAAATTTACTATAGAAGAGGCAATCCCTGGCGCAATTAAAATTTGCGACAGTAAAAAATAATTTTTTGAATAATTTACTATAGAAAAGGCAATCCCTGGCGCAATTAAAATTTAAGACAGTAAAAAATTAATTTTTGAAAAATTTACTATAGAAAAGGCAATCCCTGGCGCAATTATAATTTGCGACAGTAAAAAATTATTTTTTGAAAAAGTTACTATAGAAAAGGCAATCCCTGGCGTATTTAAAATTTGCGACAGTAAAAAATTAATATTTGAAAAATATACTATAGAAAAGGCAATCCCTGGCGTATTTAAAATTTGCGACAGTAAAAAATTATTTTTTGAAAAATTTACTATAAAAATGGCAATCCCTGGCGTAATTAAAATTTGCGACAGTAAAAAATTAGTTTTTGAATAATTTAATATAGAAAAGGCAATCCCTGCCGTATTTAAAATTTGCGACAGTAAAAAATTATTTTTTGAAAAATTTACTGTAGAAAAGGCAATCCCTGGCCCAATTAAAATGTGCGACAGTAAAAAATTATTTTTTGAATAATTAACTATAGAAAAGGCAATCCCTGGCGCAATTAAAATTTGCGATAGTAAAAAATTAATATTTGAAAAATTTACTATAGAAGAGGCACTGCCTGGCGTATTTAAAATTTGGCGACAGTAAAAAATTAATTTTTGAAAAATTTACTAAAGAAAAGGCAATCCCTGGCGCAATTAAAATTTGCGACAGTAAAAAATTATTTTTTGCAAAATTTACTATAGAAAGGCAATCCCTGGCGTATTTAAAATTTGCGTCAGTAAAAAATTATTTTTTGAAAAATTTACTATAGAAAAGGCAATCCCTGGCCTAATTAAAATTTGCGACAGTAAAAAATTAGTTTTTGAATAATTTACTATAGAAAAGGCAATCTCTGGCGTAATTAAAATTTGCGACAGTAAAAAATTATTTTTTGAAAAATTTACTATAGAAAAGGCAATCCCTGGCGCAATTAAAATTTGCGACAGTAAAAAATTATTTTTTGAATAATTTACTATAGATAAGGCAATCCCTGGCGCAATTATAATTTGCGACAGTAAAAAAATTATTTTTTGAAAAATTTACTATAGAAAAGGCAATCCCTGGCGTAATTAAAATTTGCGACAGCAAAAAAATTAGTTTTTGAATAATTTACTATAGAAAAGGCAATCCCTGGCGTATTTAAAATTTGCGACAGTAAAAAATTATTTTTTGCAAAATTTACTATAGAAAAGGCAATTCCTGGCGTAATTAAAATTTGCGACAGTAAAAAGTTATTTTTTGAAAAATTTACTGTAGAAAAGCAATCCCTGGCGCAATTAACATTTGCGACAGTAGAAAATTATTTTTTGAAAAATTTACTATAGAAAAGGCAATCCCTGGCGTAATTAAAATTTGCGACAGCAAAAAAATTAATTTTTGAAGAATTTACTATAGAAAAGGCAATCCCTGGCGCAATTAAAATTTGCGACAGTAAAAAATTATTTTTTGAATAATTTACTATAGAAAAGGCAATCCCTGCCGCAATTAAAATTTGCGACAGTAAAAAATTAATTTTTGAAAAATTTACTATAGAAAAGGCAATCCCTGGCGCAATTAAAATTTGCGACAGTAGAAAATTATTTTTTGAAAAATTTACTATAGAAAAGGCAGTCCCTGGCGTAATTAAAATTTTCGACAGTAAAAAATTAATTTTTGAAAAATTTACTATAGAAAAGGTAATCCCTGGCGCAAATAAAATTTGCGACAGTAAAAAATTATTTTTTGCAAAATTTACTATTGAAGAGGCAATCCCTGGCGTATTTAAAATTTGCGTCAGTAAAAAATTATTTTTTGAAAAATTTACTATAGAAAAGGCAATCCCTGGCGTAATTAAAATTTGCGACAGTAAAAAATTAGTTTTTGAATAATTTACTATAGAAAAGGCAATCCCTGGCGTAATTAAAATTTGCGACAGTAAAAAATTATTTTTTGAAAAATTTACTATAGAAAAGGCAATCCCTGGCACAATTAATATTTGCGACAGTAAAAAATTAATATTTGAAAAATTTACTATAGAAAAGGCAATCCCTGGCGTATTTAAAATTTGCGACAGTAAAAAATAATTTTTTGAAAAATTTATTATAGAAAAGGCAATCCCTGGCGTAATTAAAATTTGCGACAGCAAAAAAATTAGTTTTTGAATAATTTACTATAGAAAAGGCAATCCCTGGCGTATTTAAAATTTGCGACAGTAAAAAATTATTTTTTGCAAAATTTACTATAGAAAAGACAATCCCTGGCGTAATTAAAATTTGCGACAGTAAAAAGTTATTTTTTGAAAAATTTACAATAGAAAAGGCAATCCCTGGCGCTATTAAAATTTGCGACAGTAGAAAATTATTTTTTGAAAAATTTACTATAGAAAAGGCAATCCCTGGCGTCATTAAAATTTGCGACAGCAAAAAAATTAATTTTTGAAAAATTTACTATGGAAAAGGCAATCCCTGACGTATTTATAATTTGCGACAGTAAAAAATTATTTTTTGAAAAATTTACTATAGAAAAGGCAATCCCTGGCGTAATTAAAATTTGCGACAGTAAAAAATTAGTTTTTGAATAATTTACTATAGAAAAGGCAATTCCTGGCGTAATTAAAATTTGCGACAGTAAAAAATTATTTTTTGAAAAATTTACTATAGAAGAGGCAATCCCTGGCGCAATTAAAATTTGCGACAGTAAAAAATTATTTTTTGAATAATTTACTATAGAAAAGGCAATCCCTGGCGCAATTAAAATTTGCGACAGTAAAAAATTAATTTTGAAAAATTTACTATAGAAAAGGCAATCCCTGGCGCAATTATAATTTGCGACAGTAAAAAATTATTTTTTGAAAAAGTTACTATAGAAAAGGCAATCCCTGGCGTATTTAAAATTTGCGACAGTAAAAAATTAATATTTGAAAAATATACTATAGAGAAGGCAATCCCTGGCGTATTTAAAATTTGCGACAGTAAAAAATTATTTTTTGAAAAATTTACTATAAAAATGGCAATACCTGGCGTAATTAAAATTTGCGACAGTAAAAAATTAGTTTTTGAATAATTTACTATAGAAAAGGCAATCCCTGCCGTATTTAAAATTTGCGACAGTAAAAAATTATTTTTTGAAAAATTTACTGTAGAAAAGGCAATCCCTGGCTTATTTAAAATTTGCGACAGTAAAAAATTATTTTTTGCAAAATTTACTATAGAAAAGGCAATTCCTGGCGTAATTAAAATTTGCGACAGTAAAAAGTTATTTTTTGAAAAATTTACTGTAGAAAAGGCAATCCCTGGCGCAATTAACATTTGCGACAGTAGAAAATTATTTTTTGAAAAATTTACTATAGAAAAGGCAATCCCTGGCGTAATTAAAATTTGCGACAGCAAAAAAATTAATTTTTGAAGAATTTACTATAGAAAAGGCAATCCCTGGCGCAATTAAAATTTGCGACAGTAAAAAATTATTTTTTGAATAATTTACTATAGAAAAGGCAATCCCTGGCGCAATTAAAATTTGCGACAGTAAAAAATTAATTTTTGAAAAATTTACTATAGAAAAGGCAATCCCTGGCGCAATTAAAATTTGCTACAGTAGAAAATTATTTTTTGAAAAATTTACTATAGAAAAGGCAATCCCTGGCGTAATTAAAATTTTCGACAGTAAAAAATTAATTTTTGAAAAATTTACTATATAAAAGGTAATCCCTGGCGCAATTAAAATTTGCGACAGTAAAAAATTATTTTTTGAATAATTTACTATAGAAAAGGCAATCTCTGGCGCAATTAAAATTTGCGACAGTAAAAAATTAATTTTTGAAAAATTTACTATAGAAAAGGCAATCCCAGGCGCAATTATAATTTGCGACAGTAAAAAATTATTTTTTGAAAAATTACTATAGAAAAGGCAATCCCTGGCGTATTTAAAATTTGCGACAGTAAAAAATTATTTTTTGCAAAATTTACTATAGAAAGGCAATCCCTGGCGTAATTAAAATTTGCGACAGTAAAAAGTTATTTTTTGAAAAATTTACTGTAGAAAAGGCAATCCCTGGCGCAATTAAAATTTGCGACAGTAAAAAATTATTTTTTGAATAATTTACTATAGAAAAGGCAATCCCTGGCGTATTTAAAATTTCCGACAGTAAAAAATTATTTTTTGAAAAATTTACTATAGAAAAGGCAATCCCTGGCGCAATTAAAATTTGCGACAGTAAAAAATTATTTTTTGAATAATTTACTATAGAAAAGGCAATCCCTGGCGCAATTAAAATTTGCGACAGTAAAAAATTATTTTTTGCAAAATTTACTATTGAAAAGGCAATCCCTGGCGCAATTAAAATTAGCGACAGTAAAAAATTATTTTTTGAAAAATTTACTGTAGAAAAGGCAATCCCTGGCCCAATTAAAATGTGCGACAGTAAAAAATTATTTTTTGAATAATTAACTATAGTAAAGGCAATCCTTGGCGCAATTAAAACTTGCGATAGTAAAAAATTAATATTTGAAAAATTTCCTATAGAAGAGGCAATCCCTGGCGTATTTAAAATTTGGCGACAGTATAAAATTAATTTTTGAAAAATTTACTAAAGAAAAGGCAATCCCTGGCGCAATTAAAATTTGCGACAATAAAAAATTATTTTTTGAATAATTTACTATAGAAAAGGCAATCCCTGGCGTAATTAAAATTTTCGACAGTAAAAAATTAATTTTTGAAAAATTTACTATAGAAAAGGTAATCCCTGGCGCAATTAAAATTTGCGACAGTAAAAAATTATTTTTTGAATAATTTACTATAGAAAAGGCAATCCCTGGCGTATTTAAAATTTCCGACAGTAAAAAATTATTTTTTGAAAAATTTACTATAGAAAAGGCAATCCCTGGCGCAATTAAAATTTGCGACAGTAAAAAATGATTTTTTGAAAAATTTACTATAGAAAAGGCAATCCCTGGCGTAATTAAAATTTTCGACAGTAAAAAATTAATATTTGAAAATTTACTATAGAAAAGGTAATCCCTGGCGCAATTAAAATTTGCGACAGTAAAAAATTATTTTTTGAATAATTTACTATAGAAAAGGCAATCCCTGGCGTATTTAAAATTTCCGACAGTAAAAAATTATTTTTTGAAAAATTTACTATAGAAAAGGCAATCCCTGGCGTAATTAAAATTTTCGACAGTAAAAAATTAATTTTTGAAAAATTTACTATAGAAAAGGTAATCCCTGGCGCAATTAAAATTTGCGACAGTAAAAAATTATTTTTTGAATAATTTACTATAGAAAAGGCAAACCCTGGCCCAATTAAAATGTGCGACAGTAAAAAAATGGCGCAATTAAAATTTGCGATAGTAAAAAATTAATATTTGAAAAATTTACTATAGAAGAGGCAATCCCTGGCGTATTTAAAATTTGGCGACAGTAAAAAATTAATTTTTGAAAAATTTACTATAGAAAAGGCAATACCTGGCGCAATTAAAATTTGCGACAGTAAAAAATTATTTTTTGCAAAATTTACTATAGAAAAGGCAATCCCTGGCGTAATTAAAATTTGCGACAGTAAAAAGCAATTTTTTGAAAAATTTACTGTAGAAAAGGCAATCCCTGGCGCAATTAAAATTTGCGACAGTAGAAAATTATTTTTTTGAAAAATTTACTATAGAAAAGGCAATCCCTGGCGTAATTAAAATTTGCGACAGCAAAAAAATTAATTTTTGAAAAATTTACTATAGAAAAGGCAATCCCTGGCGCAATTAAAATTTGCGACAGTAAAAAATTATTTTTTGAATAATTTACTATAGAAAAGGCAATCCCTGGCGCAATTAAAATTTGCGACAGTAAAAAATTAATTTTTGAAAAATTTACTATAGAAAAGGCAATCCCTGGCGCAATTAAAATTTGCTACAGTAGAAAATTATTTTTTGAAAAATTTACTATAGAAAAGGCAATCCCTGGCGTAATTAAAATTTTCGACAGAAAAAAATTAATTTTTGAAAAATTTACTATATAAAAGGTAATCCCTGGCGCAATTAAAATTTGCGACAGTAAAAAATTATTTTTGAATAATCTACTATAGAAAAGGCAATCCCTGGCGCAATTAAAATTTGCGACAGTAAAAAATTAATTTTTGAAAAATTTACTATAGAAAAGGCAATCCCTGGCGCAATTATAATTTGCGACAGTAAAAAATTATTTTTTGAAAAATTACTATAGAAAAGGCAATCCCTGGCGTATTTAAAATTTGCGACAGTAAAAAATTATTTTTTGCAAAATTTACTATAGAAAAGGCAATCCCTGGCGTAATTAAAATTTGCGACAGTAAAAAGTTATTTTTTGAAAAATTTACTGTAGAAAAGGCAATCCCTGGCGCAATTAAAATTTGCGACAGTAGAAAATTATTTTTTGAATAATTTACTATAGAAAAGGCAATCCCTGGCGTAATTAAAATTTGCGACAGCAAAAAAATTAATTTTTGAAAAATTTACTCTAGAAAAGGCAATCCCTGGCGCAATTAAAATTTGCGACAGTAAAAAATTATTTTTTGAATAATTTACTATAGAAAAGGCAATCCCTGGCGCAATTAAAATTTGCGACAGTAAAAAATTAATTTTTGAAAAATTTACTATAGAAAAGGCAATCCCTGGCGCAATTAAAATTTGCGACAGTAGAAAATTATTTTTTGAAAAATTTACTATAGAATAGGCAATCCCTGGCGTAATTAAAATTTTCGACAGTAAAAAATTAATTTTTGAAAAATTTACTATAGAAAAGGTAATCCCTGGCGCAATTAAAATTTGCGACAGTAAAAAATTATTTTTTGAATAATTTACTATAGAAAAGGCAATCCCTGGCGCAATTAAAATTTGCGACAGTAGAAAATTATTTTTTGAAAAATTTACTATAGAAAAGGCAATCCCTGGCGTAATTAAAATTTGCGACAGTAAAAAATTATTTTTTGAATAATTTACAATAGAAAAGGCAATCCCTGGCGCAATTAAAATTTGCGACAGTAAAAAATTATTTTTTGAAAAATTTACTGTAGAAAAGGCAAACCCTGGCCCAATTAAAATGTGCGACAGTAAAAAAATGGCGCAATTAAAATTTGCGATAGTAAAAAATTAATATTTGAAAAATTTACTATAGAAGAGGCAATCCCTGGCGTATTTAAAATTTGGCGACAGTAAAAAATTAATTTTTGAAAAATTTACTATAGAAAAGGCAATACCTGGCGCAATTAAAATTTGCGACAGTAAAAAATTATTTTTTGCAAAATTTACTATAGAAAAGGCAATCCCTGGCGTAATTAAAATTTGCGACAGTAAAAAGCAATTTTTTGAAAAATTTACTGTAGAAAAGGCAATCCCTGGCGCAATTAAAATTTGCGACAGTAGAAAATTATTTTTTTGAAAAATTTACTATAGAAAAGGCAATCCCTGGCGTAATTAAAATTTGCGACAGCAAAAAATTAATTTTTGAAAAATTTACTATAGAAAAGGCAATCCCTGGCGCAATTAAAATTTGCGACAGTAAAAAATTATTTTTTGAATAATTTACTATAGAAAAGGCAATCCCTGGCGCAATTAAAATTTGCGACAGTAAAAAATTAATTTTTGAAAAATTTACTATAGAAAAGGCAATCCCTGGCGCAATTAAAATTTGCTACAGTAGAAAATTATTTTTTGAAAAATTTACTATAGAAAAGGCAATCCCTGGCGTATTTAAAATTTTCGACAGTAAAAAATTAATTTTTGAAAAATTTACTATATAAAAGGTAATCCCTGGCGCAATTAAAATTTGCGACAGTAAAAAATTATTTTTTGAATAATCTACTATAGAAAAGGCAATCCCTGGCGCAATTAAAATTTGCGACAGTAAAACATTAATTTTTGAAAAATTTACTATAGAAAAGGCAATCCCTGGCGCAATTATAATTTGCGACAGTAAAAAATTATTTTTTGAAAAATTACTATAGAAAAGGCAATCCCTGGCGTATTTAAAATTTGCGACAGTAAAAAATTATTTTTTGCAAAATTTACTATAGAAAAGGCAATCCCTGGCGTAATTAAAATTTGCGACAGTAAAAAGTTATTTTTTGAAAAATTTACTGTAGAAAAGGCAATCCCTGGCGCAATTAAAATTTGCGACAGTAGAAAATTATTTTTTGAATAATTTACTATAGAAAAGGCAATCCCTGGCGTAATTAAAATTTGCGACAGCAAAAAAATTAATTTTTGAAAAATTTACTCTAGAAAAGGCAATCCCTGGCGCAATTAAAATTTGCGACAGTAAAAAATTATTTTTTGAATAATTTACTATAGAAAAGGCAATCCCTGGCGCAATTAAAATTTGCGACAGTAAAAAATTAATTTTGAAAAATTTACTATAGAAAAGGCAATCCCTGGCGCAATTAAAATTTGCGACAGCAGAGAATTATTTTTTGAAAAATTTACTATAGAATAGGCAATCCCTGGCGTAATTAAAATTTTCGACAGTAAAAAATTAATTTTTGAAAAATTTACTATAGAAAAGGTAATCCCTGGCGCAATTAAAATTTGCGACAGTAAAAAATTATTTTTTGAATAATTTACTATAGAAAAGGCAATCCCTGGCGTATTTAAAATTTCCGACAGCAAAAAATTATTTTTTGAATAATTTACTATAGAAAAGGCAATCCCTGGCGCAATTAAAATTTGCGACACTAAAAAATTAATTTTGAAAAATTTACTATAGAAAAGGCAATCCCTGGCGCAATTATAATTTGCGACAGTAAAAAATTATTTTTTGAAAAATTTACTATAGAAAAGGCAATCCCTGGCGTATTTAAAATTTGCGACAGTAAAAAATTATTTTTTGCAAAATTTACTATAGAAAAGGCAATCCCTGGCGTAATTAAAATTTGCGACAGTAAAAAGTTATTTTCTGAAAAATTTACTGTAGAAAAGGCAATCCCTGGCGCAATTAAAATTTGCGACATTAGAAAATTATTTTTTGAAAAATTTACTATAGAAAAGGCAATCCCTGGCGTAATTAAAATTTGCGACAGCAAAAAAATTAATTTTTGAAAAATTTACTATAGAAAAGGCAATCCCTGGCGCAATTAAAATTTGCGACAGTAAAAAATTATTTTTTGAATAATTTACTATAGAAAAGGCAATCCCTGGCGCAATTAAAATTTGCGACAGTAAAAAATTAATTTTTGAAAAATTTGCTATAGAAAAGGCAATCCCTGGCGCAATTAAAATTTGCGACAGTAGAAAATTATTTTTTGAAAAATTTACTATAGAAAAGGCAATCCCTGGCGTAATTAAAATTTTCGACAGTAAAAATTAATTTTTGAAAAATTTACTATAGAAAAGGTAATCCCTGGCGCAATTAAAATTTGCGACAGTAAAAAATTATTTTTTGAATAATTTACTATAGAAAAGGCAATCCCTGGCGTATTTAAAATTTCCGACAGTAAAAATTTATTTTTTGAAAAATTTACTATAGAAAAGGCAATCCCTGGCGCAATTAAAATTTGCGACAGTAAAAAATTATTTTTTGAATAATTTACTATAGAAAAGGCAATCCCTGGCGCAATTAAAATTTGCGACAGTAAAAAATTATTTTTTGCAAAATTTACTATAGAAAAGGCAATCCCTGGCGCAATTAAAATTTGCGACAGTAAAAAATTATTTTTTGAAAAATTTACTGTAGAAAAGGCAATCCCTGGACCAATTAAAATGTGCGAAAGTAAAAATTATTTTTTGAATAATTAACTATAGTAAAGGCAATCCCTGGCGCAATTAAAATTTGCGATAGTAAAAAATTAATATTTGAAAAATTTACTATAGAAGAGGCAATCCCTGGCGTATTTAAAATTTGGCGACAGTAAAAAATTAATTTTTAAAAATTTACTATAGAAAAGGCAATCACTGGCGCAATTAAAATTTGCGACAGTAAAAAATTATTTTTTGCAAAATTTACTATAGAAAAGGCAATCCCTGGCGTATTTAAAATTTGCGACAGTAAAAAATTATTTTTTGAAAAATTTACTATAGAAAAGGCAATCCCTGGCGTAATTAAAATTTGCGACAGTAAAAAATTAGTTTTTGAATAATTTACTATAGAAAAGGCAATCCCTGGCGTAATTAAAATTTGCGACAGTAAAAAATTATTTTTTGAAAAATTTACTATAGAAAAGGCAATCCCTGGCGCAATTAAAATTTGCGATAGTAAAAAATTAATATTTGAAAAATTTACTATAGAAGAGGCAATCCCTGGCGTATTTAAAATTTGGCGAAAGTAAAAAATTAATTTTTGAAAAATTTACTATAGAAAAGGCAATCCCTGGCGCAATTAAAATTTGCGACAGTAAAAAATTATTTTTTGCAAAATTTACTATAGAAAAGGCAATCCCTGGCGTATTTAAAATTTGCGACAGTAAAAAATTATTTTTTGAAAAATTTACTATAGAAAAGGCAATCCCTGGCGTAATTAAAATTTGCGACAGTAAAAAACTAGTTTTTGAATAATTTACTATAGAAAAGGCAATCCCTGGCGTAATTAAAATTTGCGACAGTAAAAAATTATTTTTTGAAAAATTTACTATAGAAAAGGCAATCCCTGGCGCAATTAAAATTTGTGACAGTAAAAAATTATTTTTTGAATAATTTACTATAAAAAAGGCAATCCCTGGCGCAATTAAAATTTGCGACAGTAAAAAATTAATTTTTGAAAAATTTACTATAGAAAAGGCAATCCCTGGCGCAATTATAATTTGCGACAGTAAAAAATTATTTTTTGAATAATTTACTATAGAAAAGGCAATCCCTGGCGCAGTTAAAATTTGCGACAGTAAAAAATTAATTTTTGAAAAATTTACTATAGAAAAGGCAATCCCTGGCGCAATTAAAATTTGCGACAGTAGAAAATTATTTTTTGAAAAATTTACTATAGAAAAGGCAATCCCTGGCGTAATTAAAATTTTCGACAGTAAAAAATTAATTTTTGAAAAATTTACTATAGAAAAGGTAATCCCTGGCGCAATTAAAATTTGCGACAGTAAAAAATTATTTTTTGAATAATCTAATATAGAAAAGGCAATCCCTGGCGTATTTAAAATTTCCGACAGTAAAAAATTATTTTTTGAAAAATTTACTATAGAAAAGGCAATCCCTGGCGCAATTAAAATTTGCGACAGAAAAAAATTATTTTTTGAAAAATTTACTATAGAAAAGGCAATCCCTGGCGCAATTAAAATTTGCGACAGTAAAAAATTAATTTTTGAAAAATTTACTATAGAAAAGGCAATCCCTGGCGCAGTTAAAATTTGCGACAGTAGAAAATTATTTTTTGAAAAATTTACTATAGAAAAGGCAATCCCTGGCGTAATTAAAATTTTCGACAGTAAAAATTAATTTTTGAAAAATTTACTATAGAAAAGGTAATCCCTGGCGCAATTAAAATTTGCGACAGTAAAAAATTATTTTTTGAATAATTTACTATAGAAAAGGCAATCCCTGGCGTATTTAAAATTTCCGACAGTAAAAATTTATTTTTTGAAAAATTTACTATAGAAAAGGCAATCCCTGGCGCAATTAAAATTTGCGACAGTAAAAAATTATTTTTTGAATAATTTACTATAGAAAAGGCAATACCTGGTGCAATTAAAATTTGCGACAGTAAAAAATTATTTTTTGCAAAATTTACTATAGAAAAGGCAATCCCTGGCGCAATTAAAATTTGCGACAGTAGAAAATTATTTTTTGAAAAATTTACTATAGAAAAGGCAATCCCTGGCGTAATTAAAATTTTCGACAATAAAAACTAATTTTTGAAAAATTTACTATAGAAAAGGTAATCCCTGGCGCAATTAAAATTTGCGACAGTAAAAAATTATTTTTTGAATAATTTACTATAGAAAAGGCAATCCCTGGCGTATTTAAAATTTCCGACAGTAAAAATTTATTTTTTGAAAAATTTACTATAGAAAAGGCAATCCCTGGCGCAATTAAAATTTGCGACAGTAAAAAATTAATTTTTGAATAATTTACTATAGAAAAGGCAATCCCTGGACCAATTAAAATGTGCGAAAGTAAAAAATTATTTTTTGAATAATTAACTATAGTAAAGGCAATCCCTGGCGCAATTAAAATTTGCGATAGTAAAAAATTAATATTTGAAAAATTTACTATAGAAGAGGCAATCCCTGGCGTATTTAAAATTTAGCGACAGTAAAAAATTATTTTTTGAAAAATTTACTACAGAAAAGGCAATCCCTGGCGTAATTAAAATTTTCGACAGTAAAAATTAATTTTTGAAAAATTTACTATAGAAAAGGTAATCCCTGGCGCAATTAAAATTTGTGACAGTAAAAAATTGTTTTTTGAATAATTTACTATAGAAAAGGCAATCCCTGGCGTATTTAAAATTTCCGACAGTAAAAATTTATTTTTTGAAAAATTTACTATAGAAAAGGCAATCCCTGGCGCAATTAAAATTTGCGACAGTAAAAAATTATTTTTTGAATAACTTACTATAGAAAAGGCAATCCCTGGCGCAATTAAAATTTGCGACAATAAAAAATTATTTTTTGCAAAATTTACTATGGAAAAGGCAATCCCTGGCGCAATTAAAATTTGCGACAGTAAAAAATTATTTTTTGAAAAATTTACTGTAGAAAAGGCAATCCCTGGACCAATTAAAATGTGCGAAAGTAAAAAATTATTTTTTGAATAATTAACTATAGTAAAGGCAATCCCTGGCGCAATTAAAATTTGCGATAGTAAAAAATTAATATTTGAAAAATTTACTATAGAAGAGGCAATCCCTGGCGTATTTAAAATTTGGCGACAGTAAAAAATTAATTTTTGAAAAATTTACTATAGAAAAGGCAATCCCTGGCGCAATTAAAATTTGCGACAGTAAAAAATTATTTTTTGCAAAATTTACTATAGAAAAGGCAATCCCTGGCGTATTTAAAATTTGCGAAAGTAAAAAATTATTTTTTGAAAAATTTACTATAGGAAAGGCAATCCCTGGCGTAATTAAAATTTGCGACAGTAAAAAATTAGTTTTTGAATAATTTACTATAGAAAAGGCAATCCCTGGCGTAATTAAAATTTGCGACAGTAAAAAATTATTTTTTGAAAAATTTACTATAGAAAAGTCAATCCCTGGCGCAATTAAAATTTGCGATAGTAAAAAATTAATATTTGAAAAATTTACTATAGAAGAGGCAATCCCTGGCGTATTTAAAATTTGGCGACAGTAAAAAATTAATTATTGAAAAATTTACTATAGAAAAGGCAATCCCTGGCGCAATTAAAATTTGCGACAGTAAAAAATTATTTTTTGCAAAATTTACTATAGAAAAGGCAATCCCTGGCGTATTTGAAATTTGCGACAGTAAAAAATTATTTTTTGAAAAATTTACTATAGAAAAGGCAATCCTTGGCGTAATTAAAATTTGCGACAGTAAAAAATTAGTTTTTGAATAATTTACTATAGAAAAGGCAATCCCTGGCGTAATTAAAATTTGCGACAGTAAAAAATTATTTTTTGAAAAATTTACTATAGAAAAGGCAATCCCTGGCGCAATTAAAATTTGCGACAGTAAAAAATTATTTTTTGAATAATTTACTATAAAAAAGGCAATCCCTGGCGCAATTAAAATTTGCGACAGTAAAAAATTAATTTTGAAAAATTTACTATAGAAAAGGCAATCCCTGGCGCAATTATAATTTGCGACAGTAAAAAATTATTTTTTGAATAATTTACTATAGAAAAGGCAATCCCTGGCGCAGTTAAAATTTGCGACAGTAAAAAATTAATTTTTGAAAAATTTACTATAGAAAAGGCAATCCCTGGCGCAATTAAAATTTGCGACAGTAGAAAATTATTTTTTGAAAAATTTACTATAGAAAAGGCAATCCCTGGCGTAATTAAAATTTTCGACAGTAAAAAATTAATTTTTGAAAAATTTACTATAGAAAAGGTAATCCCTGGCGCAATTAAAATTTGCGACAGTAAAAAATTATTTTTTGAATAATTTAATATAGAAAAGGCAATCCCTGGCGTATTTAAAATTTCCGACAGTAAAAAATTATTTTTGAAAAATTTACTATAGAAAAGGCAATCCCTGGCGCAATTAAAATTTGCGACAGTAAAAAATTATTTTTTGAAAAATTTACGATAGAAAAGGCAATCCCTGGCGCAATTAAAATTTGCGACAGTAAAAAATTAATTTTTGAAAAATTTACTATAGAAAAGGCAATCCCTGGCGCAATTAAAATTTGCGACAGTAGAAAATTATTTTTTGAAAAATTTACTATAGAAAAGGCAATCCCTGGCGTAATTAAAATTTTCGACAGTAAAAATTAATTTTTGAAAAATTTACTATAGAAAAGGTAATCCCTGGCGCAATTAAAATTTGCGACAGTAAAAAATTATTTTTTGAATAATTTACTATAGAAAAGGCAATCCCTGGCGTAATTAAAATTTGCGACAGTAAAAAATTAGTTTTTGAATAATTTACTATAGAAAAGGCAATCCCTGGCGTAATTAAAATTTGCGACAGTAAAAAATTATTTTTTGAAAAATTTACTATAGAAAAGGCAATCCCTGGCGCAATTAAAATTTGCGATAGTAAAAAATTAATATTTGAAAAATTTACTATAGAAGAGGCAATCCCTGGCGTATTTAAAATTTGGCGACAGTTAAAAATTAATTATTGAAAAATTTACTATAGAAAAGGCAATCCCTGGCGCAATTAAAATTTGCGACAGTAAAAAATTATTTTTGCAAAATTTACTATAGAAAAGGCAATCCCTGGCGTATTTAAAATTTGCGACAGTAAAAAATTATTTTTTGAAAAATTTACTATAGAAAAGGCAATCCCTGGCGTAATTAAAATTTGCGACAGTAAAAAATTAGTTTTTGAATAATTTACTATAGAAAAGGCAATCCCTGGCGTAATTAAAATTTGCGACAGTAAAAAATTATTTTTTGAAAAATTTACTATAGAAAAGGCAATCCCTGGCGCAATTAAAATTTGCGACAGTAAAAAATTATTTTTTGAATAATTTACTATAAAAAAGGCAATCCCTGGCGCAATTAAAATTTGCGACAGTAAAAAATTAATTTTTGAAAAATTTACTATAGAAAAGGCAATCCCTGGCGCAATTATAATTTGCGACAGTAAAAAATTATTTTTTGAATAATTTACTATAGAAAAGGCAATCCCTGGCGCAGTTAAAATTTGCGACAGTAAAAAATTAATTTTTGAAAAATTTACTATAGAAAAGGCAATCCCTGGCGCAATTAAAATTTGCGACAGTAGAAAATTATTTTTTGAAAAATTTACTATAGAAAAGGCAATCCCTGGCGTAATTAAAATTTTCGACAGTAAAAAATTAATTTTTGAAAATTTTACTATAGAAAAGGTAATCCCTGGCGCAATTAAAATTTGCGACAGTAAAAAATTATTTTTTGAATAATTTAATATAGAAAAGGCAATCCCTGGCGTATTTAAAATTTCCGACAGTAAAAAATTATTTTTTGAAAAATTTACTATAGAAAAGGCAATCCCTGGCGCAATTAAAATTTGCGACAGTAAAAAATTATTTTTTGAAAAATTTACGATAGAAAAGGCAATCCCTGGCGCAATTAAAATTTGCGACAGTAAAAAATTAATTTTTGAAAAATTTACTATAGAAAAGGCAATCCCTGGCGCAATTAAAATTTGCGACAGTAGAAAATTATTTTTTGAAAAATTTACTATAGAAAAGGCAATCCCTGGCGTAATTAAAATTTTCGACAGTAAAAATTAATTTTGAAAAATTTACTATAGAAAAGGTAATCCCTGGCGCAATTAAAATTTGCGACAGTAAAAAATTATTTTTTGAATAATTTACTATAGAAAAGGCAATCCCTGGCGTATTTAAAATTTCCGACAGTAAAAATTTATTTTTTGAAAAATTTACTATAGAAAAGGCAATCCCTGGCGCAATTAAAATTTGCGACAGTAAAAAATTATTTTTTGAATAATTTACTATAGAAAAGGCAATACCTGGTGCAATTAAAATTTGCGACAGTAAAAAATTATTTTTTGCAAAATTTACTATAGAAAAGGCAATCCCTGGCGGAATTAAAATTTGCGACAGTAGAAAATTATTTTTTGAAAAATTTACTATAGAAAAGGCAATCCCTGGCGTAATTAAAATTTTCGACAGTAAAAATTAATTTTTGAAAAATTTACTATAGAAAAGGTAATCCCTGGCGCAATTAAAATTTGCGACAGTAAAAAATTATTTTTTGAATAATTTACTATAGAAAAGGCAATCCCTGGCGTATTTAAAATTTCCGACAGTAAAAATTTATTTTTTGAAAAATTTACTATAGAAAAGGCAATCCCTGGCGCAATTAAAATTTGCGGCAGTAAAAAATTATTTTTTGAATAATTTACTATAGAAAAGGCAATCCCTGGCGCAATTAAAATTTGCGACAGTAAAAAATTATTTTTTGCAAAATTTACTATAGAAAAGGCAATCCCTGGCGCAATTAAAATTTGCGACAGTAAAAAATTATTTTTTGAAAAATTTACTGTAGAAAAGGCAATCCCTGGACCAATTAAAATGTGCGAAAGTAAAAAATTATTTTTTGAATAATTAACTATAGTAAAGGCAATCCCTGGCGCAATTAAAATTTGCGATAGTAAAAAATTAATATTTGAAAAATTTACTATAGAAGAGGCAATCCCTGGCGTATTTAAAATTTGGCGACAGTAAAAAATTAATTTTTGAAAAATTTACTATAGAAAAGGCAATCCCTGGCGCAATTAAAATTTGCGACAGTAAAAAATTATTTTTTGCAAAATTTACTATAGAAAAGGCAATCCCTGGCGTATTTAAAATTTGCGACAGTAAAAAATTATTTTTTGAAAAATTTACTATAGAAAAGGCAATCCCTGGCGTAATTAAAATTTGCGACAGTAAAAAATTAGTTTTTGAATAATTTACTATAGAAAAGGCAATCCCTGGCGTAATTAAAATTTGCGACAGTAAAAAATTATTTTTTGAAAAATTTACTATAGAAAAGGCAATCCCTGGCGCAATTAAAATTTGCGACAGTAAAAAATTATTTTTTGAATAATTTACTATAAAAAAGGCAATCCCTGGCGCAATTAAAATTTGCAACAGTAAAAAATTAATTTTTGAAAAATTTACTATAGAAAAGGCAATCCCTGGCGCAATTATAATTTGCGACAGTAAAAAATTATTTTTTGAATAATTTACTATAGAAAGGCAATCCCTGGCGCAGTTAAAATTTGCGACAGTAAAAAATTAATTTTTGAAAAATTTACTATAGAAAAGGCAATCCCTGGCGCAATTAAAATTTGCGACAGTAGAAAATTATTTTTTGAAAAATTTACTATAGAAAAGGCAATCCCTGGCGTAATTAAAATTTTCGACAATAAAAAATTAATTTTTGAAAAATTTACTATAGAAAAGGTAATCCCTGGCGCAATTAAAATTTGCGACAGTAAAAAATTATTTTTTGAATAATTTAATATAGAAAAGGCAATCCCTGGCGTATTTAAAATTTCCGACAGTAAAAAATTATTTTTTGAAAAATTTACTATAGAAAAGGCAATCCCTGGCGCAATTAAAATTTGCGACAGTAAAAAATTATTTTTTGAAAAATTTACTATAGAAAAGGCAATCCCTGGCGCAATTAAAATTTGCGACAGTAAAAAATTAATTTTTGAAAAATTTACTATAGAAAAGGAAATACCTGGCGCAATTAAAATTTGCGACAGTAGAAAATTATTTTTTGAAAAATTTACTATAGAAAAGGCAATCCCGGGCGTAATTAAAATTTTCGACAGTAAAAATTAATTTTTGAAAAATTTACTATAGAAAAGGTAATCCCTGGCGCAATTAAAATTTGCGACAGTAAAAAATTATTTTTTGAATAATTTACTATAGAAAAGGCAATCCCTGGCGTATTTAAAATTTCCGACAGTAAAAATTTATTTTTTGAAAAATTTACTATAGAAAAGGCAATCCCTGGCCCAATTAAAATTTGCGACAGTAAAAAATTGTTTTTTGAATAATTTACTATAGAAAAGGCAAT